>JAZHEH010000574.1:0-86642 GCA_036589455.1 Ateles fusciceps | reverse complement strand
TTTGTTTAGACTTCAAACACAGTATTTATTGTCTATGGCTACCTATTCGCCTTATGACTTGCATAAAAATCACTCAAAACTTCTGCTTTGATTCTGTGAAAGTAAGCTTTGATGCAGGTTTATAGTATGACCTCAAGTCAGTTTCCTCTCTCTGAGCTTCAGGTTCAGCAGAGGAGGTTGGATATAATCTCCAACTTCCTAAGCTGCTGCTACTTATTCTTCTCAACTTCATGGTGAAGAATTTGTTTTGTTTTTCTAATTTTGGTCTACTGCAGACCATTACTTTTGTAAAACACAATAAAATGACTCAACAACAACAACAAAAGGTCCTGTGCTTAAATGGTCATGGTAATATCCCAGTGCTTTACAGGTTCCTAAATGCTTCCTCCATTTCTGAACTTACATTGCCTTGGACCAGCTAAGTGACCCATACTTTGAGCAGTGCCATTCTATGCAATGGGCTGTTTGGAGAAATGCAAGATGGATCTGTCCAGAATGTCTAGTGAGAAGAGGAGCAATGCTGGGGTGTGGAAATCAGCTTGTTCCAGGGACTGTGGGCATGAAGAGGGTCTCTTTCCTGTCTCCCACAGGGCCACACTTCTGTCACCAGTCTACACCACCGTGTCCTCTTCTGTCAGTATATTTCTCATACTGATGCCTGCCTTTCTCATTTGAAGGCAGGAGAATAACTCTGGGTGGCTCTGGGCCAGGGTGCTGAGCAGGGGCTGCAGGAGTGGACTGGGGCCAGAGTTGGAGCCAGATACACTGCTCTGCATAGGTCTGAATGCCCTGTCCCGGGGAAGCGTGGAGAAAGTGGTGTGGGTGGAGTAACTCATGGTGGCTCTAGGGCCAGGGCCCTGAGCAGGGGCTGCAGGAGTGGACTGAGGCTGGAGTTAGAGCTTAATGCTTTGCAGGGGTCTGGATGCTGTTTCCTGGGGAAGCATGGAGAAAGGGGTGTGGGGGTTGCTGTGATTGGGATGATGTTGGCATGAACTCTGGGGCAAACCAGAGCCCCAGCCTTAGAACCCTGGGACCACAAGACCTTAGGACACACTAATCTTTGGCTCCCGGGGCCATGGGATGACACAGCTGGAAGAGACTTCAATGGTTACCTTGCTATACCCTTTGTTTTAGAAACCAAGGTCATTGCTGTTTCTGATTGCAGACACTCTGGGCCAAGTGTTCACCTTCTCTTCCTTCAGGTCCCCTGCCTCCAGCCTCACCTTGAGCTAGAAATGCCTGTTCTTCCTTTTGCCTCGAGGCCATGGGTGAGTAGAGGCTCCTTTGGGGCCTTTGCTTACCCAGGGCACTCCTGCTTTGTTCTGAAGCTTCAAACACCGTTGGCTTCATTTGAGAACAACTCAAAGCCTTTTATTTCCAGGCTGCAGTGGCTCTTTGCCTTCCTGGATCACAGCCAAGTGTGTGCAGAGGGAAGGGGAGGTGGAAAGGAAGCTCTGGTCAGGCCCCCACAGTGACACCCTCCCTGCCCCAGGACCTACCTGCATCTGATGACAAGAGCCTACTTCATGGAAGAAGCTGCTGAGTCCTTGTTCATGCTGGCGCAGGTTCATGATGGAGCCTGTGGGGCCCCCTTGAGCCCCATTCTGTGCTGTGCTGCCCAAATCTCTCTCTCCAGTGATTCCACCTACTGCATTAAGACTGGGGCCTTAATGTGCCATAAATATCATTCATCTACTGTGAATTTGGGGCACCCACATTGCCAGGCATCCCTGGGTTGTTCAGGGTACAGAGGTAAATGAAGGTGAACAAAAAAGGGAAGAATGGCCTGGGACCAGGGACCCACAGGGACATTGTTGCCCTCTCTGTGAAGGTGCTATGTGGTCTCTGGGGCTCCAGCTTTGACTTGGACCTGGTCAACTACTTCCTGTTCCCTGAGAGGCTGACAGCAGAGAACCCCTGCTGCAGTGAGGTGGGTGCTGCCCCGAAGGGTGCTGAACAGGCAGGGGCCTGAGCCAGGGACCACACTACCTCACCCAGAGATTGCTGTGCCTCCCCTTCAATGCGGGAACTGCAAGATACTGGGTGACATCATTGCCCCACTAGCTGGTGCCAGGCCAGGTGCGTGGACTGGCACTGAACCAGCACACTCTGGAGTGTGCCGGGAGAGCCATCCCAACCACTGCTAAGCCTGCAAGGGTGCTGCCGCCAAGCCCCTCTGGGAACGGCCCACATAGGTGTCCTCCTGCTGTCTGTCTGCAATGTCGCCTCCCTCTTACCCAAGGAAGGTCTGTGTGCTCTTTTACCAGCAGTGTCACCGGGGGAGGGGCCCAGGACTGAATTGGGCTCTCCCAGAGTCTGGGCCAAGTCCACCCTCCACAGGGCTTGACAGAAGCCGCTTCCAAGGACAGCAGCATCCTCACCTGTGAGAGAGCAGATACACCAGGATCCTGGATTTGATCTCCTGGGTGGAGATTCATCCAGTCCAGGCCAACAATTCGTTCAGTATTTCCCTTCTCTTTGAGTCTTTTAAAAAAAATCCATCAACCCATTCCCTCATTCATTGCTCAGTGCTGGGAATATATTGGTGGCTCAGACCTAACCCCTTACGTCAGAGGAACAGACATTGAACAATGAATTATGCAGTTATATAGTAAGTATGCCGTTCTACAAATGTGAACGGCCAAGTGTCAGTGGGAGGATAGTCCTACTCCTAAATGCCAGTGACTACACCCTTTAGAGTTAAGGGTGGTATCAAAATATTTAACAACTGGAACAGCAAAGGCTTTGGCCAGGAGGATGGGTCCTAGCCATGGACAACCAGAGCAGCAACTGAGGGCTGAGCAGCGGTGGTCTAGCGACCTTCTTGTGCCTTGACACTGCTATAGCCCCTTTTCTATGCAGAGACAGACCCATGTTCTCAAACAGCATGACATCAGCCTCTCTGAAGCCTTTAAAAGCTGTTGTCCTTCCTGTCTGCTGTACCCTCGATTTCCTGACTGCATCTGGCTAGCCTCATAGGGACCCATGCTCCTCCTTGGTAAGGTAAGGACACACCCCTGTCCCCATCACTTGAGATACAGCATGGAGTGAGAGTCCTGTGTGCTGAAGGACTTGCCTAGTGCCGAGGCTGGGAGGACCTAGAGGATGGGATGGAAGAGGTAGTGTGGTCCCTGGGGGGGCCGAGGGGAATACTGTGGAGAGGACTCACCTCTCAGGTGCACCTGGAACCCAAATAGCTAGAGATGTTTCAGACCCAAGAAATCTGGACTGCCTGCAAACACCTGTTGCAGATGCCACATTCCTTTCTTTGATCTGAGAAGCTGGGAGGTTGAAAGGGGGTTGGTTGTCACATCTCCAGAGCTGGACTTGGCATGGGTCAGGGCTAGCTGGGAGGCAGCCCCCTGCTTCTCTGGAACCCGAACCCATCTCCTTCCCATTGGCACCATCCCATCCAGGAGCTGGAGAGGAGCACATGAGCAGCCACACTGGCAGGGCCCAGGACCAGCCCTCATCACAGGGCCGTGGTGCACCCACCATGCCTACACCTAGCTCCTTCCCACAGGCACCATCCTGTCCTGAAGCTAGAGAAACGCAGGAGCAGCTGCACTCACAGAGCCCAGGACCAGCCCTCACCACAGGTTTCCCACTCAAGCCCGTGCCCAGCTCCTTTCCTGGGCCCCACCCCATCCTGGAGTTGAAGTAGAGAAGAGCAGCATGTACAGGGCCTGGGAGCAGCCCTTACCACAGGGTCCCCCAAGCACCACAGCTGCAGTGCCACTTGGGAAAACATGGAAGGTGGGAAGGCACCAGGGACCTCAAGGGCTGCCCAATTGTGCAGTGGGTGGAAGGGAGTTGTGGGATGTCAGACTTCAGGGACCTGTGCCAGGGGCCCAGTGGACACGGATGCAGATGAGGCCTTCTCAGAACCCACCTCTAGACTCCCTTCTAAGAAAGAGATGGATTGGCAGATACTGGCACAATGTCCAGTTTACAGATTAGGAAAACAGATTCTGTGATAAAGAGAATTTATTTTCTCTCCTAGCCAGGAAAGGTACCTATTTCCTGTTTAAGATGAAATGAACAGACTGGCACAGTGGCCTTCCTGGGTAATTGGAAAAATGATTCTGAAATGGGTTTCTTGTTGACAGTGTGTCTCTGTGCCTACACAGCGCAGCCAGGTGTTCAGGCTCACCCCAAGGTGGGCGTTGAGTGAGCGTGGCTGCATTCCTTATGCACCTCACTGCTGTCCTGCTCCAGCACCTCAGTACGAAGGCGCCTGCCAGCGCAAGGTCTGTCCAGCGGCCACAGCAGAAACGAGAGCCGCTTAGCACACTCCTGTCACTCCCAGGTCTGCTCACAGGGTAAATACACATAACAAAAGTTTTAAAGGAAAACAAGTAATTTCAGTGATTAGACACCAACACTGATTTGAAAAATGAAATGTCAATTTTAAAAGGTACCAAGATGAGAACTTAACAGTGGGCTTCTCACCCATTTTCTCTTCCTGAGAAACCAAACATTCTGTGCAAAATGATTCTAAACAGCAAGATACAAGTAGGCAAAAAATACACAAGGACACACACCACCGGACTAGACATGCCTAACTCTGCAGCAGGCCCTCAGCAGGCAGCGGGCCATCATCTCATGTCCCAGGGGCTTGGTGCATCCCAGAAGGACGCCCTTAGAGCTCTGCAGGTCAGCCTCCCCTCCCCGACACTTCCCAGACAAAGGCCTAGGCCCAGGAAGGAAGTGCTCACGTCCCTGTCCTGCATCTCCCTGGGGGTCACAGTCACATAGGTGGTGCTGCGCCAGGGCCTGGGGCTGAGATGACAGCCCCACAGCAGGTTGAAAGGCCACAAGGCAGACTGCAGCTGAGCATACATTCCCACACCAGGGGGTTGTGCTTCTGCCCTAGGAATGGGGTCAGTATTAATGGTCTGAAATGAAGAAGCTGCTCAAATCAAGCCAGGAAGGGACTGGCTGATTGGCCAGTGCCCTGGTGCTGCTCATCCCTGGTGATGCAGAGCCTCAGAGCAGGGAGCTCCCCCTTCAGACATGCAGAGATTCAGCTTAGGAAGGGGCCAGAAAACATCAAATCCAACCATGCACTCCACAGATGGGAAAGCAAGGTCCTAGGGAGACGTCTTGCCCCCATTTCTCATTGCTCCCACCTGACTGCTAATTTTGCAGGTGGTGGGAGTGGGTGAGGAAGGCTGCCCTGGAGAGCCCAGCAGGACAAGCTCCCACATGAGCTGCACTGCCTGAAGTGTCCCCCCTTTGGGGTCTCGGTCCTGGCCAGGCCACCAGGGGAGGTGGACTTTGACCTCATGGTAGGTCCAAGGACCCCTGTGCTAAGCTGAGTTGACTTTTCCTTCTGGGATGGTGGGTAAATGGGTAGGTACATGCTGGACACAGTTGGAGTCCGGGCTTGTGAGCAGAGCTCTGCTCACGATAGGCCAGAGTCCTCTTCTCTTGTCCCTCCGTCCATGTCCACCCCTACTTTCACCCTGAGGTAGGGATGGAGGTAGAAGGAAGGACAGGAGAAGAGGACACTGGCCTATCACGAGCAGAGATCTGCTCACAAGCCTGTTTTGGTGGTCACAGGAACCAAGAGCAGGAAGGAACCTCTCTGGAGATGGGACTTGAACGCCTGTCTCTGAAGCCTCCACCAGGTTCGTGCACACCACGCACACTCAGAACACACAGGATTTTCCCAGCAGCCTGTGGTCAACAGGGGAAGGGGACTGGGCTGGGAGCTGAGATCAATACCAGGCTCCACTGTAGTCAGCTAAGGACAGGGGACGCCAGTTAAGAGCTTCACTGTGTGGGACCCCCTTGAGGGCCTTACAGGGACACAGTCAGGGCTGGGCCAGTGCGCCACCACCCTGCACACCCTGTCCAGTGTGGTCATGCAGCCATCACCATTCCACCTGTGGGAGCATGGAGGCCCAGCCCCTGCAGTTCTGAGCAGCTGCGCCTGCACTCCAAAGGCCCTCTGTCCCCTCAGCCCAAGGCTTTTCCAGTCTCCTTCCTTCTTCCTCCACTGCACACTGGCCGTGCCCTCCTTCCCTATAAAAATCTGACCTAACCTCCTCTGCAGCCTAACTCAGGCACCCTTTGTCCTGAAAACCACCCTGCCCTGCCCCACTCCCTGAGAAGTTTTCTTCATTGGCAGCGGTCAGCCCATCTTGGCCATCACCACTGTCTGTGTCCTTGTCCTTTCCCTCACTGATGTGACCTTGTCAAGTTTGGGCAAAGGTCTGATAGATTCCCTGTGTCCTCAGTACCTAAGCCTGGGGCCCTGCCACCTGAGCCTTTGAGCTACCGAGGAGAGGGCCCCCGCTGAGGGCTGGATTCCCAGAAGCCGACCAGGCCTCTGGTCTGGTGGAGTGTGGTGTTCACAGGCGCTGACAGGGTGTGGAGGCCACCTCCATCAAACCCTGTGGGCAGTCACGTTTTTGGAGGAGTAAAGTCTATTAACCCCAGGGTAGGAGGAAGTGTCTGGTCTGCCCTGTTCACTCTGAAACTCTTGGAAGTTTTGGTCAAAAACCTTCAACATAAAAAATTCAGACCTCTACCTGAAGCTTAGCACATGAAGCCCTGGGTGGGGCCCTACCTTCTGAGCCTGGGATCTGAGGCTCTCTCAAGTCACAGGAGGAGGAGACTGGCTTCTCCTGTCTGCACAGCCAAGTTTGAGTCCAGTGTGGCACTGGAATGCCAGGGAAGAGGGCAAAGTGAGAGGGAAACACTGGGCCTGGCATAGCCCCAGCCCCACCCCAGGTTATCCTCCCTGCAGGCTCTACCCACGTCCCATGCCCTCCAGATGGCCTCACACACTGCTCCCGTGCACAGCAGACCCCCCTTCGCTTCCTGCTCCTGTATCCCATTCATCACTTCTGGCATTCCCCCCAGACCCCGGCCACATTTCCCCCACTTCTCCCTGGCCGACTACCCGGCCTTGTCTCCCATGGGTTCCCTCTGTGCCTTCCCCCACTGCTCTGCCCCTTCACAGAAAGTCACATGCTGCGCCACCTGCACTGCAGTCCTGGGCCCTGCCTTGGGCCCCTGCCCAACCTGTTCCTGGGACCCCCTCAGCCCTGTGCCACCAATATCTGCACATTCCTTCCCTCCCTCTTTCCCTCCCTCCCTCTCACATCCCACACCTCACCCTGCAGGTATCCCCCCCATCAGCTGCTCCTTTGCCCAGCTCCAGCCAAGCCTTCTTAGGCAGGCAAAGGGCCCTCCAAGGGGCATCACAAGATTTCTGGGGCCCAGACCCCGGTCCTTGTCACCGCAGTCTCTGGAGCTCCCATCCTGCTCCTTGTGGCTTTCGGCTGCCCGTCCTCATGTTTTCCCTTCCTTTTGCCCTTCCCTCTCTGCCTCTTCCAGACCGTAGCAGCTGCCATACTCTGGCCTCAGCCTGAAGTGGGAGGTCCTGCAGGCATCAGCTGCCCTGCTGGGTCTAAGGACCTAATTCCTTTGCTTCTCAAGACCACCTTTCACTTTCCTTCTCATTTTCCAATGTTTGATGGCCTTACTTCTCCCCTGACCAAAAAATGCCAGGGCTGAAAAAGTCCATGTCCATTATGGCCTGCGGGCCTTGGCTCCCGGGACCAGCAAGGTGGCTCTTCATGTTCCAGGATTGAGGGGGAGCAGCCCAAAGGCTGGAAGGAAGAGGCTGAGAACTGTGAGCATGTGTGAGTGTGGAATCTGTTGGGAGCCCGGGTCTGAGGGGCAGGAAGAGACTCAGGGTGCTTGCTGGGAACTGTTCCTAGCACGGGGGTAAAGGTGGGGCCCATGACCAGCCAAAGGCACAGGTGGGTCACAACCAGGCAGAGGATGTACCTTGATCAGGCCTCCACTCTCTGGGTAAGGGATGGGATCCCCGACATCAGAGAGCTTTAGAGTGTGGAGGACCAGCACTGTCCTGGCCCCTCTCTGGTTTTGGTGGCCCGAGTCACAGCTTGGTGCCCCTTGGCGGCTCCAAGGACTGCCGCAGGCACATCTGCTCATGCATGGTCTTCTGCAGGGCCTGGGTCTTCTCCAGATCCACGTGGACATACTCCGCCTTCTTGCTGGATGTGCAGAGCTTATGGATATCTGAGGGACACAGGGTGGAAGTGGGAGTGGGAGTGTCTGTGAGCAGGCCGAGGAGTGGGCTCTCCCGAACTTTCTAAGGGAAGAGGAGCCTCCACCTCCTGCTCTCAGCAGTCTGGGGGGCACTTGGGCTTTAAAGCCTCAACTCCAGGCTAACCTTGCCTCCTGCTAGAGGCCACAGCCCTGCCAGCACTTCTCATATCCCAGCTCGCAGGAAGAGCCAGGCCCTTCTCTGGCCTGAGGAGCCAAGGCATTTCCTTCGACCCACTCATCCATCCAGGGCAAGAAATTTCCCAGGTGCCAACAAGCACCAGCCTAGGCCTTTCTGGTGGTACCCTCGGTGAGCCCTATCTCCCCAAGGGGGGCAATGTGCAGAGGTGGGGCTCCCCACCCTGCCGTCTAGACAGGCTGGCTACATGTGCTTCCTCGAGAGGCTTTCCTGGGACCAGAAGTCCCTTCTGAGGCCCTGCATCAATGGCCGGGCTCTGGGACCTCCCACACAGTGAGTTCTCCTCACAGACGAGTTTGGCCTGGAGGCAGGACACTGAGTCCCGGGTCTCTCCTGATTTTTCCACAACCTCCACAGTTCAGGTCTCTGCACAGTCATCTGTCCATCTCTACAGGGAGTCAGGGCTGACTGATGAAGGCACCACACTGAGAGGGAAAGAACAGGAGCCCCGAGATCCACACCAGAGCATCACTGAGTATACGAGCCAGGCCAGGCTGGGAGGGGCAAGTGCTGCTGCTGGTGCTAAAGGCCTGGCCCCACTGTCTCTCCCCCAGAGCCCAAGGGCTCCACCCAACCCCAGGCACCTTGCTTGGCTGGAAGTCCACGGCCACATAGTGGACACTACCAGTGCTCCTCACCAGGGCTGAACTGCTGGTGCCACCAGGAACAGGAAATGCAGACCTCGGGTTCTGTTGTCACAAGGAGGAAAATCCTGATGGTGAGTTTAGGACATGGACGAACCCAGCACCCACTGGAACACACCTGTGGGCATAGCTACATGCCCACTGGGTCCTAGTCTGAGCCATGCACTGGGACAATCCCTGCTGACTCAAACCCTCTCAGCAGTCCTGTGAGGCAGGTGTTACTACCGCACCTCTCCTTCACACACTGGATGCTGCACCCACTCAGTCCTCTGAAACTCCCACCCATGGCCCAGAGTGGGGCCATCCCATGAAGCAGCTGCCTTCCCCCTCCAGCTCCCAGAGTTCAGCAGTGCCCACCACCCCAGGCTGCATGATGCCTGCTCCTTTGGCAGCTCTGCAGGAGACATGCCAGGTTCTGGCTCCCCCAGCCTCCTCTCTAGAAGGCTGCCACCTTGCTGGGATGTTCCTGAAATCTGGCTCTGGTGAGAAGGGCGGCAGTCTTGGGCTCTGGGTTTTCGCTGCTTTGCTGGCTGGCTGGCTGGCTGGCTCATTCTTCCAATATCTATGCAGCAACTATCAAGTGCTGGCCATGAGGCCCTCTTCAGTGCCAATCTAAGGGGGTCCTGTGCTTCACCTGCATGTCCACGGCTCTCACAGCCCTCATTTTGATGAGGAATGCACATGTGTGTCTCCCTACAGCCAAGCAGACCCTCCAGCTCTGCCTCTTCCAGGGTAGGGCCCTATGACACCAAGTGACACCATCTGTGTCACCATCATGAGGGAGAGGTAGGCTGCCTCTGCTCTTCAAGTCTCAGACTTCCTCGAGGGGAGACCATCATCCTCCTGACTCTGATGACTGCCTGATACACCTGTGCTTCAATAAGGGTTTGCAGCAGGAGACCAAATCTCACCTGACTGGGCTGGGGTTAGTCAGCTGGGATAGTTAAGCTGGGAAGTGGGGACATGAGTGTGCGTCCCAAGGGGCTCTCATAGGAGCCTTACAGTGACCCACAAGGACTCACCAGGAAAATGTATCTCTCTCCACTGTCTCCCAAGTCTGCACTGGTGCTGCCCTGCGTGGAGATGGGGCATTGGGAGGAGCTGGAGTCAAAGGTGTGGCCGTTGCAGGAAGAAGACAAGGAGTAAATCCTGGGTGGTCTCAGGACTGCTGTCAGGGCTCCAGCCTCCTGCTGGGCCCTGACCCCCAAGCATCCAGACCTCACCCTCTGTCACCAGATCAAGAACTGATAGAGGCAGGAATCATAACTCCCCCTTTACCGATGAGAAGGCCATGCCTCATGTGATGGGGACAGGATCAGCTATGTCCTCATTAATGTCAGCATCCATTTATCCTGACCACAAGCCAATGACCATCCCACTCACTCCTCCACCAGCCCAGCGGCCCCAAGCTCCTGTTTCCACTGACACTCACCTGGCCCTAGACCAGGGCTCTGTGACAGGTGACTTGAAGGAGAGCTCACTGATAACCCTGTTGTTTCTCAGGTTGGGGGGTGTTGGGTTTGCTGGAGCAGGAAAAGAACCTTCAGTCATCAGCCAGTGATGCCTTCACACCCATGCTCACTTTGCTGCAAGGCCCATGTGTGCTTAGAAAAGCCCACACTATCCACTCAGCTGTATGTGTGTGGTTGAGGCTTGACAAGGCTGTATCAGCTGGGCCATGCTGAAGGGCCTTGGAGTCCTGTTCTCAGATTCCAGATCATAAGTTCCTCCCACTGTATCTATGGCCACTGTATTTTTAGAATCCAAAATGGGGACACATAGTCTGACAACAGATTTTTCTGCCTAAATTCTACTTAACATAAAAACCAGATGCAGTGTTTGAAATGGATTTGGTCCCCATGCCTGCCCCCTGCTTGCCCTGGACAGGGCTGCACAGCCCACCATGGAAGCAGGTGGACGCCGTGAGCCGCTGAGACTCCAGCACCACTCACTGAGGTCTGGTGCCCTGTGGCCAGACCGACAGGGCTGATCGCCACCCAGTTATCCTACTCCTCCCTTGAACCCTGTGCTGGCCTGCCGAGGCCACAGAGTGAGGTCGTGGCAGCCTGGAACCTGAACTCTAGCTCTTCTTCCTGGCCTACATGTGGCAGGCACAGGCCAAACTTCACCAGCCTGGGCCACTGTCCCAGACACTCTCCTTCCAAACAAACCCAGGAACAGGAAGCAGGTGTTACTATCTCTGTTTTGCAGAGAAGAAAACTGAGGCTCAGAGAATTCACATGACTTACCAAAGTCAGACATTCCACATCCAGGATCCACTGGGCCCCCGAAGCAAATGCAGAGTCCCTGGACACTGTCAGGAGATGGAATGGGGAAAGACTTACCTTTCTGGTTAGGCTTGAGGCTGCAGTTGACAGGGGGCAGCTGGACCTCATGTAGCCGGCTGGGGTCTTGCTGCACAGAAAGCTCTGTGAGTGGGGGAGCCAAGCAGGTCAAAGCGAACGGGCCTTAGGCCCACGGGGGATGCAGACACTCTGGGAATCATTGCCTGCTCGCTCCACAGCTGGCAGGGTAGGGGAGCCTGGGTTGATGGGTATACAGCTGTCCTCAGAAGCAATGCTGTCCAATAGGCCCACAGGTGTTTTCACTGGCTGGGGAGGGAGAGTGAAAGAAACACAGCTATCACCACCAAGAAAAATAGAGGAGTGAGAATTTCTAGACAAGGCAAAAAAGAAAGTCATGACTGGGTGTTTTGAACAAAAGTCTTGATCACCTTGGCTGGGAGCTACTGTCTTCAGCAGCCACCAGTGGCCCAGAAAGAAGTGCGCCAGCCAGGAACCCTGTGCATGGGGCCCCTCTGGGCAGCCTCAGGGGTCAGATTTTAGAGCAGCTTCCATGACACAGACACATGCAAAAGTGGAAGAGTTTTCAGTTCTTACAGTCCTGGGAGGTCAGGGAGCGCAGGCCAAGAGAGTGAGAGGAGAGAGTGGGGCAACCAGCAGTGTATCTTGGGGAATGGGGTGTGGGTCACTCAATTAAGGTTGGAGTAAATGCCTGGATAGTCCATTTAAAGGGAGCAACAAGAGAGTGGTAAGTGTAATCTGCTAGCTGGGGGAGCTGATTCTAAGTTCCTATCTCTGGCCACTGACTGAAGCCACATGGGCATGGTGTAGAACTGGAGACCATCAGGGTAACTACGTCCTCTGCCTCTGTTGTGAGAAAGTTAGCTACACTTTGGAGCTATCAGAGCGACCTTGGAAAGACTACAAAATCAGAGTAGAGGCAAGAAGAAATGAGATGTGTGGGCCCTTTTAGCCCTCAGGACCCGTAGCATCCAACTACAATTTGTGACAAATCTACAGAATAAAACATCTTTAGTGGTTGGGTCCACTCGGGTTTCTGGATGCTGGACCCAGGCAGAAGGCCGTGCAGACCGTGCACCATGCAGGTGCAGCCTCAAGACCCACCATCCACCTCCAGCCCTGACACGGCACTGGCAGGTCAGCATCTCAGGCTCTGATCAAGGCAAGGATCATATCGGATGTCTTGGCCCTGGGTGGTGAGGTGTGGGGCAAGATGCACTTCCCCAGACAAGGAGATTCCTCTCCTCCAATGGCTGTGATTAGCACACATGGTATCAGGGAGCCTGGGGCTCTTTGGGCTCCTAGGTGACCACCAAGCTGCAGGCAGAGCTGCCACAGAGTTGTGCAATGCAGCAGACCTAGAGAGAGCCTTCCTCTAGCTTCTGCCCCATCTGCCCTCTCCCTTGGTTACCTAATTCCCACCATCTTTATAAGGGGCCTGAAGCCAGGCCTTGTTGCTTGTCTGACACCTTGGAGAACTGTGGTCACCCCTTCCAGATGGCAGCCTGGAATCCCACCACCTCACCTGACTCTGAGTACTGCCCTTGCCTTGAGACTCACATGGAAGCACCCCTGCTCCAGGGGATCTGCTGGATAAGGCTGCTGAATCAGATCGCCCACCACCTCAGCAGCCTGGGAGGCTCCTATGGAAGCACCCCCTGCTTCAGGGGACCTCATGGGTTACAGCACCTCCTCAGAACATCCAGAACCCCAGCATTCTGCACCCTCTGCTACCCACAGGGCTGGTAAGCCTTGTGATCCCACCTACTTAAGTACTCACTTTCTTCCAGACCAGGATACCTGCATCTCACTTATCCAAGAGTTTTGAACCTAGAGTTTTGAACTGAGGCAAGAACTTAGGCAGGTTCTTAGGAGGGAGATGCTCTCACCCTTTGGGGGATGTGCTTTTAGTTCATGGAGTGTGACCTTTACCTCCCTGAGCCAGCCTGGGGACTCCTGGTTAAACCATACTCACCAGGAAAGAACTGACTCCCTCATGCATGGACTCAACAGGCCGGCCTGCACTCCCTCAATCACACTGGGGGTCCTTGTGGGAGGAAGCTACGACAGAGGAAGGAGATGCAACGTATCACTGCTGATCCATGTGCTGACACTTCCCACACCCTCCCCAGTGCTACTCAGGGTCTCACTGATGCTCCAGAAGACACCACTTTCAACCCTAAATGACAAGGCGTTACTCCTAACACATCCCCGCTCCCTACCACAACTCCTCCTGGGCTTCCAGGTCCAGCTCCCAGTGTTACCACAGTGTCTCTTCTGGGCATCTTCCCTCAGGGCACATGTCTCCCAATTCCTACAGCACCACCACCAATCCCTTTCACCCACCTGCCACCTCCAGGAATAGTAAAGAGTTCTTGTACTGACTCTGCATGTCGGTTTCATTTTATCTTATACACAGATGTGAGCTCTGAACAGAAACCTGTTTTATATATGTCTCCATCATCTCAGTTTCACAGCACAAGGGCCTTCCTCAAATTGCACAAACACTGAAAAGACTGCAAAGAGTTCTAACCAAGGATCCAGGACCTCAGGGTGAGGCTCATCTTTGCCGTTTATGCCTTTCAACCCTGAATGAGCCTAAGCACTATGGGCCTCATATAAAATGGAGAAAACAAGGATTTGCCCCACCGAACCTTTTCATAGCTTAACAGGAAGAATAAACAAATGTTTTGCAAGGTATAAGAATGGAAGCAAAAGGAAAGGAGTTAATGTTGATCTGTTTTTTTCATTGAGGAGAGGAGGTTATATGCAGTTATAAAATACTCTCAGTAGAAAACAAATGACAAAAGAATCTAGGTATTTCAAATACAAGTTTAGACTTCAAACAAAGAGATCCAAGTATAGGTTGGAAAATATTTCAAAGACCTCATTTTAGCAGTCTCTTAGTCCACACTGGTTTGGCTCTAGTTTGGACTGATCTCCTAAATTTCTATTTTAAGTCTTTACTTTGATTTATACATACACACACTATGATGACCAAACCCATAATGTGCTGTACTGTGGTTAACTATGAATGTTCTGTCTCCCTTAGTGGAGGCAGTGTCTGCCACAGTGTTGCCACTGTGGGTGTCTACTAACAGCCTCCAGTGCTGGGAGACCCAGTGGTCAAGTTCGGGGCTAGAGATGAACTCATGAGTATCAGCAACCCAGGTGGCTCCCAAGTTTCCCTTGGCCCTGGGAGACCAAGGAATAGCTAACCACTGAGACCCCGTTCCACCTCCCCTCACCCTCTGGGACTCAGTGAGGGCTCATACTGACCTTGCAGACATCAGCTGTTGTCCATTGCAGGGAGGGTATTCCACCTGAGGAATGGACCAGTGACTTCTTCTACTTTCACTGACTGAAGGTCTCTGCTGAGGGCTGCCCCACTGACATCTTCTGCCAAACTTCCCTTGGGCAAGGGAAGGGAGACTATGGACCCAGGAGTGGCCACTGCTGTGGCATACAGGTTCTTGTCTAACATGACTGTCCTAGGGATCTGGTACACTGAGAGTGGGGTGCCCAGAACACTACTAATGTTCACTAGGTGGCCCCCAAACTCTTGGCACAGGGTGCTGCTGGGTGCCTTCAAGGGGTACATACTTGCATTATCTGCCTCAGATCCTGTGAGGCTGCCTCTGGTGTGGTCATGGGAAGCCGGGCTCCAGGGGGGGGTCTGCGGGTGCTGCCTCTGAATTCTGTATTGTGCTGGCTCAGCTTGGAAAGGCTATGGAAGCCATGGATGTGACCGCTGACCCCATCGACACTATACCCACTAAGCTGGGCAAGATTTTGCATGGCTGTGTGTTTTCTCATGAGGAATGAGGCCCCAGAGCCCTGGGAGAAGCTGGCAATCCTAAGAGAGAGAAAGATGGGAAGGGGCAGGGGTGAGAGGAGGCCAGGACTGCCCCAGGGAGGCAAGCAGGGGAAGTTCACAGCCCCACACAGTGAGATGATGTGGAGAAAACACAAGAAGAGGAATTGGGCAGACCTGAGGTTTGTCTAGTTAGGGAGTTCACTACCTTGTGGCCTTAAGCAAGGCATTTTCCTTTTCTGAATTCCAGTTTCTCCATCTGCAAAATGGTGATTAAAAGCTCACTTTGCATGTTGTTTTGAAATCAGACTCTAGTATATCTAGAGTCTAATTCAATCAAGGCAAGACCTTATTTCTCTCACCCAATGGCTGTGATTAGCAGGGTGCTCAGTTGCACCCCCCACAAAACAGATAGCAGCAAACCAGGTACACTGACTACTGGTTCCCTGCTGTGAGTATCACAGAATGTGCATATCTGAATGCCCAGGCTGGGGGGGGTGGGGGAGACCTTTGAAGTAGGTGGCAGGAAGCAGCAAGAAAGTCATCTCATCTCTGAGTCTGTGTTCCCCCTGTGAAGTAAACCAGCTCATGGGTGTTAATGTGATAAGTTATGAGGAACTACTCAAAGTAAGCAACAGATTCATTTTCTACCAGATATTACGGGAGGTTAGAGAGGCAATTAGAGGGGGAAACTATCTCTCCCCCAGAAACCTAAACAGCTATAGAAAAATGCTTTCCTGTTTAGCAACTATATTTGGGATAGAAAAAGATTTGAAGCTGGGCATGGTGGCTCACATCTGTAATCCCTTTAGGAGGCCCTGACAGGCAGATCGCTTGAGCTCAAGAGTTCAAGATCAGCCTGGACAACATGGTGAAAACCTGTCTCTACAAAATATATATATATATATATATATATATATATGTATATATATATATATATATATATATATATATATATACACACACACACACACATACACACACACAGCACACACACACTATACTATATATATTTGTGTGTGTGTGTGTATATATATATATATATATACATACATACATACATACACAAAAATACAGAAATTAGCTAGGCATGGTGGTGTGCACCTGTAGTCTCAGTTTCTTGGGAAGCTGAGGTGGAAGGATGGCTTGAGCCCAGGAGGTCAAGGCTGCAGTGAGCTGACATCATGCTATTGCACTCCAGCTTGGGTGACAGAGCCAGACATTACCTCAGAAAAAAAAGAAAAAAGTTTTGAATTAAAATGTAGGCTTTGGGAGATACAGCAAGTAGTAAAAGAGAGGCTCAGTGAATGAGGAGGGAGCTGTGTTGGGTTCCAGTGCTACCACTGATAAGCTCTGTGTGCCTCCCTGATGGCCCCAGACACGACCCGGGGTCACAGTGATTTCCAAGGGTCCACCTGGCTCTGCAGCTCTACAGCCTTCGGCTTTACAAGAGTGGCTTTGAAACTGGCTTCTATGTTCTGTGTGGGTGCTCTGGGAAATTGGAGGATGTAGTTCTGAGCAAGTACGGATCTAGGTCTTCTTCCCTACCTTCTATATTATGATTCCTCCTAGGATTTCATGTGGGGAAAAAAGTAAGACTGGATCCTTATAGCAGTGGTTCTCAGCCTCTTGAAGGTCACAGGCATCTTTAAGAAGCTGAGCGAAAGCTCTAGGTTATGTCTCCCCCAGAATGAGGCATGTCTCACATGCACATCTGAATGCAGTTTCTGTGGGTCACAGACTTCTGATGCCAATTTATGGAACTGCCTCACCAGTGTGCTCTCAGGCCATGGAGAGCTAATCCTTGGGAATGTGGCTGCAGCTGGCCCACAAGCTTAAAATAATGAAGGGAAGCAGGTGTGCAGACCAGGCTACCTCCTCTGCCATCATGGGCCACCGAGCTTCACAGCCTTCCTCCTGGGCCTCTGCATACCCTCTCCCTTTCTATTCCTCTCCACACACAAGATCAAGCCAACAGCATGGGCCTGCATAACTGAACACGTGTCTCTAGAGCATGCTGTGCTTCACCAGCAGACAGGAGAGTGGAGGAAGACGCGGGGTCCACGTGTTCACATTTGTCTTTGGTACCTTGTCTTTGGTCTTTTGGAGTTTCTGGCTCTCTGGTGGATGTCCTACCTGGATTTGCTCCTGTGATGTTTCCTCATGCCCCACTTTCCATCTGGGCCAGGCACAGTGGACACAGATGCCATCTGCCCTACAGGGCGGGTGTCACAGCAGTGGAGGTGTCATTCACGCACGCCACCACAATCAGGCAGGATGAGCACGTGGCTGCAGACAGACGTGGATGAGCCCTCCCTGGCAGTGGTTGAGAGTGCCAGGAAAGCCTTCTGCAAAGCCTTCCATCTGAGCGAGCCTGGAAGGGTCAGCAGCAGCTGGCCAGCTAAAGATGAGAGAAGGGAAAAGCTGTTCCACTTGGAAGCAGCAAGATGCAGAACACAGCCTGGCAGTTCAAGGGGCTGCAAGCTGCTCAGGCTGAGAGATGACAGTGGAGAGGCCAGGCCAGCACTGAAGGGATCAGAAGCTTCAGAAGGATGTCAAGGTAGGGATGATATGGGGGAAAGCACCTCAGGTGTCCTGTGGTAATCTCACACATATTCAGAATAAACCCATCATCCAAATCTATCTCTCCTGACTCTCTTGTCTTGGGAATGGCACCAGTCTCTCAACCCCAAAACCTGGGAGTTACCCACACATGATTTCTGACTCACTCACCAGTCAGCCCTAATGAGCCCGCCCTACCCATTTCCTCCTGATCCTTCTTCTGGACCACAAAAGGGCTCATAACAAGTTTCCCTCACATCTTCCCAGGGCCTCTCCAGGCCCCTGCATCCTGTTATTTACTTCCTAACCTCCCAGCTTAAACATCTTCACCTCTGTCACAGTGCCTTTAGGATAAAGCCCAAGCTCCCAGCTTTATTCCATCCCTTCTCTCCAGTCTTTTCTCCCTAGTTCCCTTTCCCCACCAAGGATCCACTCAAACCAGACATCGCTGTGTCCCCAGCGTGCTCCTCTCAGTGACACTTCTGGGCTTTGTCCTGTTGTCAGCTGTCCCTGGATAGCTTCTGAAGTCCCTCTAGCAAGCTCCTACTCCATTTATCCTTCAAACTCAGCTCAAAAGGCACATTTTTTAAAGCGTCTCTTAAATCCTCTACCACCAAGCATAACCAATCACCTGCATAACTGTTCTTGGAGCAGGCAGCAAGCTGCTATCTGCATCACAGTCCATGTTATTTATCTCCTCCACTGGACTGTGATTTTCCTGAGGAAGGAAGCCCTGTCTTGCTCATCTTTCTTTCCTCAGCACCCAGGTTAGTGCTTGTCACGTGGTAAGTAATGAACAAATGTTTGTTGAAGGAACAAGCAAATAAATACAAAACTACATAAAGAAAAGTTGGGGTGCTGCCACACTTTTTCCTCAGCTTGGCCTGAACCCTCTGAGCCAGGAGATCCAAACCCTTTCTCCTTAAAACCCACTTTCTTATGTCCCAACATCCACCTGCCCCAGGTCCTTTACTCCAGCTCAGATACTACTCACTCCTGAGCATGTCCCACATGGTCTAAACTCCATCCCTGGGCTTGCATGACTCACTTCGCCCTGGAATGCTTCTTTAATGCATCAAAATGTTACACCAAGTCCAAAAGAAGGCTTTCCATCTACAAAATAATTACTGGTCCTTAATTCCCCTCCCATTTGAAGCACACTTCCTCTGCGCCCCCACAGTACTTAGGCTCCCATGAGGACCTGAACTCCCTCCATCTTGTATGTGTTCTCACTGTGTGATCCTCCCTAGTCCCACCAGACCCTGTGCTCTTCTTCCCCGTTCCCACAGCACATGGGCTCCCATCAGAACATGGACCTTGCACTGCCTTGTGTTGGTTCCTGGTTCTGTGTCTCTCTACTCCTAGCTGACCGTGTCCTCCAAGAGAGCAGAGGGCCACATTCTGTGCCCTGGGATTACGCCTAGCTTATGGTAGATGACACTGATGCATTCTGAGTGGGACTAATCATCACTTCAGGCATCAGGTAAAAGGTAATCAAGGGAAGCCAACATGCCCAATGACCTACTCAAAAAACAGGAGCACCGTGCAAGCACCCAGGGCTCTGGACACCGTCCTCAATCCCTACTGCAGTGTACTCCCCTTGGGCAAGAATCAGGAGGAGAACTGTGTGGACTCAGAGGTCCTGGGGACCCCATTACTGCCATGCACACTTGCATGAGGCCAACATTACTATGACGTCCTGCATTGCTTCTGTTGGATGGATACCTGGGGAGCAGTGGATTTGAAGAGAGGCTTTTCTTCCAGGACTGCAGGCTGACAGAAACCTCATGAAACAGGCAAGACCCTGTGTCAGGCACATGACATGTGATGCCACTTAGAATTTTCCTCATAGGTCTGAGAGACACGTGTTATCCCTGCATAGCAGAGAGGAAAGCAGTAAATGGCCGAGTAGGTACATGGGGACACTAAAGCACGAGTGTGCAGGGTGCTTCCTGGAGGCAGCAAACAGTTCTGGAGGAAACACATGCTCCAGCCAGCAGCTCAGTGCACCTGCCCTCCCATCCTAGGCTTCCAGCTGGACGGAGGTTAGCAGCGTGTGGGGCTGTCAAACCACCTCCTGCACATTCCTTGGTGTCAATATCAACCCAGAGCTCTTCCTTGACTTTTAAAAATGGTTTCCTAGTTTTTGCAGCCACTTCCTTTTGCACTTGATCACTACATTTGAGTAAATAAAGACCTTAAAAATCTAAATGATGGTGGCTGGCTGATGAGAACTTCGTGAAACATACACAAGTCTCAAGACCCAAATCGATCAAGTGAAAGAAAGGATATCAAAGACTGAAGAGCAACTTAACGAAATAAAGTGTGAAGACAAGTTTAGAGAAAAAAGAATTAAAAGGAACGAATAAAGCCTCCAGGAAATATGGGACTATGCAAAAAGACAAAACCTACATTTGATTGGTGTACCTGAAGGTGACAGAGAATGGAACCAAGCTGGAAAACACATTTCAGGTTATTATCCAGGAGAACTTCCCCAACCTAGAAAGACAGGGCAACATTCAAATTTAGGCAGTTGTGGGGAGGGGGTAGGGGAGGGGACAGCGTGGGGGGTGGGGAGGGTGGGGAGTGTGGGGGAGGGGATAACATGGGGAGAAATGCTGGATATAGTATACACCTAAAGTAAAATTTAAAAAAAATAAAAAATAAAATAAAATACAGAAAACACAACAAAGATACTCCTCGAGAAGTGCAACCCCAGGACACATAATCAGCAGATTCACCAAGGTTGAAATGAAGAAAAAAATGTTAAGGGCAGCCAGAGAGAACGGCTGGGTTACCCACCAAGGGAAGCCCATCAAACTAACAGCAGATATCTCTGCAGAAACCCTACAAGCCACAAGAGAGTGGGGGCTAATACTCAACATTTAAAAAAAAAAAAAAAGAATTTTCAACCCAGAATTTTTCATCCAGCCAAACAAAGCTTCATAAGTGAAGGAGAAATAAAATCCTTTACATACAAGCAGATGCTGAGAGATTCTGTCACCACAAAGCCTGCCTTACCAGAGCTCAAGGAAGCACTACATATGAAAAGGAAAACCAGGTTACCAGCCACTGCAAAAACACACCAAAATAAAAAGACCAATGACACTATGAAGAAATTGCATCAACTAATGTGCAAAATAACCAGCTAGCATCATAATGACAGGACCAAATTCACACATAACAATACTAACCTTAAATGTAAATGGGCTAAATGCCCCAATTAAAAGACACAGACAGGAAAACTGGATAGAGTCAAGACCCTTCATTGTGCTGTATTCAGGAAACCCATCTCATGTGCAAAGACACACATAGGGTCAAAATAAAGCGATGGAGGAATATTTACCAAGCAAATTGAAAGCAGAGGTTGCATTCTGAGTCTCTGATAAAACAGACTTTAAACCAACAAAGATCAAAAAAGACAAAGAAGGGCATTACATAATGGTAAAGGACCAATGCTACAAGAAGAGCTAATGATCCTAAATATATGTGCACCCAATACAGGAGCACCCAGATTCATAGAGCAACTTCTTAGAGATGTACGAAGAGACTTATACTCCCACACAATAATAGTGGGAGACTTTAACACCCCACTGTCAATATTAGACAGATTAATGAGACAGAAAATTAACAAGAATATTCAGGACTTGAACTCAGCTCTGGGTCAAACAGTCCTAATAGACATCTACAGAACTCTCCACCCCAAATCAACAGAATATACATACTTCTCAGCAATTCTAATTTGAATACATCAATTCTAAAATTGACCACATAATTTGAAGTAAATCACTCCTCAGCAAATAAAAAAGAATAAAAATCTTAACAAACAGTCTCTCAGACCACAGTGCAATCAAATTAGAACTCAGGATTAAGAAACTCACTGAAAACTGCACAGCTACATGGACACTGAACAACCTGCTCCTGCATGACTACTGGATAAATAATGAAATGAAAGCAGAAATAAAGATGTCCTTTGAAACCAATGAGAACAAAGATACAACACAGCAGAAACCCTGGGATACATCTAAAACAGAGGGAAATTTATAGCACTAAATGTCCACAGGAAAAAGTATGAAAAATCTAAAATCAACACCCTAACATCACAATTAAAAGAATTAGAAAAGCAGGAGCAAACAAATTCAAAAGCTAGCAGAAGACAAGAAATAACTCAGATCAGAGCAGAACCAAAAGAGATAGAGACATAAAAAATCCTTCAAAAAATCAATGAATCCAGGAGCTGGCTCTTTGAAAAGATTAACAAAGGAGCTAGACCACTAGCCAGACTAATAAAGATGAAAAGAGAGAAGAATCTAATAGACACAATAAAAAATGATAAAAAGGCTATTACCACTGATCCCACAGAAATACAGACTACCATCAGAGAATACTGTAAACACCTCTACACAAACAAACTTGAAAATCTAGAAGAAATGGATAAATTCCTGGACACATAAACCTCCCAAGACTAAACCAGAAAGAAGTAGAATCCCTGACTAGACCAATCACAAGTTCTGAAATTGAGTAACTAATAGCCTACCAACCAAAAAATGCCCAGGACCAGATGGATTCATAGCCAAATTCTACCAGAGGTACAAAGAGGAGCTGGTACAATTTCTTCTGAAAATATTCCAAACAACAGAAAAAGAGGGACTCCTCCCTAACTCATTTTATGAGGTCAGCATCATCCTGATACCAAACCTGGCAGAGACACAACAAAAAAAGAAAATTTCAGGCCAATATCCATGATGAACATCGATGTGAAAATCTTCAGTAAAATACTGGCAAACTGAATCCAGCAGCACATCGAAAAGCTTACCCACCATAATCAAGTCAGCTTCATCCGTGGGATGCAAGGCTGATTCAACATGCACAAATCAATAAACATAATCCATCACATAAACAGAACCAATGATGAAAATCACATGTCAGCAGATGTAGAAAAGGCCTTCAATAAAATTCTACACCCTTTCATGCTAAAAACTCTCAATAAACTGGGTACTGATGGAACATATCTCAAAATAATAACAGCTACTTAGGACAAACCCACAGCCAATATCATACTGAATAGGCAAAAGCTAGAAGCATTCCCTTTGAAAACTGGCACAAGACCAGAATGTCCTCTCTCACCACTCCTATTCAATATGGTATTGGAAGTTCTGGCCAGGGCAATCAGGCAAAAGAAATAAATGAAGCATATTCAAATAGGAAGAGAGGAAGTCAAATAGTCTCTCTTTGGAGATAATATGATTGTATATTTAGAAAACCTCATCATCTCAGCCAAAAAACTCCTTAAGCTGATAAGCAACTTCAGCAGACTCTCAGGATACAAAATCAATGTGCAAAAATCACAAGCATTCCTATACACCAATAATAGAGAGCCATATCATGAGTGAACTCCCATTCACAATTGCTACAAAGAATAAAATATCTAGGAATACAACTTACAAGGGACGCAAAGGACCTCTTCAAGGGGAACTACAAACCACTGCTGAAAGAAATGAGAGGACACAAACAAAGAGTAAAATATTCCATGCTGATGGATAGGAAGAATCAATATCGTGAAAATGGCCATACTGCCCAAATTTACAGATTCAATGCTATTCCCATCAAGCTACCATTGACTTTCTTCACATAATTAGAAAAACTACTTAAAATGTCATATGGAACCAAGAAAGGGCCCGTATAGCCAAGATAATCTTAAGCAAAAAGAACAAAGCAGGAGGCATCATGCTACCTGACTTCAAGCTATACTACAAGGCTACAGTAACCAAAACAGCATGGTACTGATACCAAAACAGATATACAGACCAATAAAACAGAACAGAGGCCTCAGAAATAATGCCACACATCTACAACCATCTAATCTTTGACAAACCTGACAAAAACAAGCAACGGGGAAAGGATTCCCTATTTAATAAATGATTTTGGGAAAACTGGCTAGCCATATGCAGAAAACTGAAACTGGACCCCTTTTTTACACTGTATACAAAAATTAACTCAAGACAGATTAAAGACTTAAATGTAAAACCTAAAACCATAAAAACCCTAGAAGAAGACCTAGGCAATACCATTCAGGACATAGGCATGGGCAAAGTCTTCATGACTAAAACACCAAAAGCAATGGCAACAAAAGCCAAAATTGACAAATGAGATATAATTAAACTAACGAGCTTCTGCACAGCAAAAGAAACTATCATTAGAGTGAAAAGGCAACCTACAGTATGGGAGAAGGTTTTTGCTATCTATCCATCTGACAAAGGGCTAATATCCAGAATCTACAAGGAACTTAAACAAATTTACAACAAAAAAGAAACAACCCCATCACAAAGTGGGCAAAGGATATGAACAGACACTTCTCAAAAGACGACATTTACTCAGCCAACAAACATATGAAAAAGAGCTCATCATCAATGGTCATTAGATAAATGCAAATCAAAACCACGATGAGATACCTTTTCACACCAGTTAGAATGGTGATCATTAAAAAGTCAGAAAAACAACAGATGCTAGAGAGGATGTGGAAAAATAAGAATGCTTTTACACTGTTGGTGAGAGTGTAAATTAGTTCAACCCTTGTGGAAGACAGTGTGGCAATTCCTCAAGGATCTAGAACCAGAAATACCATTTGACCCAGCAATCCGATCACTGAGTATATACCCAAAGGATTATAAATCAGTCTACTAGAAGGACACATGCACATGTAGGTTTATCGTAGCACTATTCACAATAGCAAAGACTTGGAATCAACCTAAATGCCTATCAATGATAGACTGGATAAAGAAAATGTGGCACATATACACCATGGAATACTATGCAGCCATAAAAAAGGACGAGTTCATGTCCTTTGCAGCAACATGGATGAAGCTGGAAACCGTCATTCTCAGCAAACTAACACTGGAACAGAAAACCAAACACTGCATGTTCTCACTCATAAGTGGGAATTGAACAATGAGAATACATAGATACAGGGAGAGAACATCACCCACCGGGGCCTGTTGGAGGGTGGAGGGCTAGAGGAGGGGATAGCATTAGAAGAAATACATAATGTAGATGATGGGTTGATGGGTGCAGCAAAGCACATGGCACGTGGATACCTATATAACGAACCTGCACATTCTACACATGTATCCCAGAACTTAAAGCATAATAAAAATTAATAAAATAAATTATAGTGTGGAGTAGAAAAAATCTAAATGATGCCCCTTAAAGAAGTAGAAAAGAAAAAAAAATATTAGAAGGAAATAAATAATACAGTTCAGAGCAGAAATAAATAAAATATCAATGAAACAAAAACTTTGGTTTTTGAAAAGATAAACAAAATTGACAACCCTTTAGCTAGATTAACAAAAAAATGAGTGAAGACTTAAATAAAATCAGAGACAAAAAGGAGACATTACAACTGATAAGACAAAAATTCAAAGGACCATCAGAGACTATTATGAGCAACAATAGCCAAAAACTGGAAAATCTAGAAGATATGGCTTAAATTCCTATACAAATACAACCTAGCAGGGTTGAATCATGAAGCAACGGAAAATCTGAACAGACCAACAAGTCACAAGATAGAAGCAGTAATAAAGAAACTTCCATCAAAGAAAAACCGAAGACACGAAGGCTTCTTCAGATGTCTACCAAACATCTGAAGAACTAACACCAAATTCTTCTCAAACTATTCCAAAATATTGAGGAAGATGGAATACTTCTAAACTCATCCTATAAAGCACTATCTTGACACGAAAAACAGACAAAGATACAACCAAAAAGGAAACATCCCCTGATGTTTATAACAATATATTATGAAGGTAATTCATCATGATCAAGTGAGATTTATCTTAGGCATGCAAGGAGGGTTCAACATATGCAAAGGAATAAACATGATATACCACATTAATACATTCAAAAACAAAAAGCATAAGCTCATTTCAAAATATGACAAAAAGCTATCTGATAAAATGCTACATCCTTTCACAATAAAAACTCTCAACAAACTACGTATAGAAGGAACATACCTCAAAACAATAAAGGCTTTATATGTAAAACCCACAGCTACCATCATGCTAAACAGGGAAAAATTAAAAGCCTTTCCTCTAAAATCCGTAACAAGATAAGAATGTCCACTTTCACACTGTTATTCAACATGGTACTAGAAGTCCTAGCCAGAGCAATGCGAAAGGAGAAAGAAAGAGCATCCAAATTGAAAAGGAAGAAGGAAAATTGTCCTTCTTTGCAGACAATATAATCTTATGTTTAGGAAAACTTTAAAGACCATGCCAAAAGGTTGTTGGAACTGATAAATGAATTCAGCAAAGTTGCTGGATACAAAATAAATGTGTAAAAATCAGTACTAATTCTATATGCTGTCAACAGCAAACCGTCTAAAAAAGAAATTAAGAAAGCAATCCCATTTACAGTAGCTACAAAAAAATACTTAGAAATAATCTTAAAGTGAAAGATCTCAACAATGAAATTATAAAATATTTATTAAAGAAATTAAAAAGGACAGGAAAATGGAACATCCCATGTTCATGATTGCAAACATCAATATTCTTAAAATTTCCATACTACCTAAAGAAATCTGCAGAGTCAATGCGTATCAAAATACCATTCTGTATTCTCTAAAGAAATAGAAACAAAAATTCTAAAATTTCTATGAAACCACACAAGAATCAGAACAGCCAAGGCAACCCTGAGCAAAAAGAACAAAACTGGAGGAATCATATTATCTGACTTCAAAATATACTACAAAGCTATAAACAAAACAATGAAAACATATGGACACAGGGAGGGGGAGCATCACACACTGGGATCTGTTGGGGGAGAAATAGGGGAGGGGGGTGGGGGAGTTGGGGAGAAATAGCATGGGGAGAGATGCCAGATATAGGTGATGGGGAGGAAGGCAGACATCACACTGCCATGTGTGTACCTATGCAACAATCTTGCATATTCTTCATATGTACCCCCAAAACCTAAAATGCAATTAAAAAAAAAAAAACAGCATGGCACCAGTTTAAAAATGGACACACAGACCAATGGAACAGAATACAGATTACAGAAATAAATCCATGCATTTACAGTTAACTCATTTTCAACAAAGATGCCAAGAATATACATTGGGAAAAGAATAGTCTCTTCAATAAATGATGCTAAGAAAAATAAATGTCCAAATGAATGTCTGAATGAAACTAGAGCCCCATCTCTCATCCTATACAAAAATCAACTCAAAATTGATTAAACATGTAAATGGAAGACCTGCAACCATGAAACATCTAGAAGAAAACATTGATAAAACACTTCAAAACACTGGTCTAGTTAAAACACTCTTGCATTAAGACCTTAAATGCACAGATAATCAAAGCAAAAGCTGACAAATGGGATTATATCAAGCTAAAAAGCTTCTGCACAGCAAAGGAAAAAATTAACAAAGTAAAGAGACAATCTACAGAATAGGAGAAAGTATTTTCAAACTATTCATCCAAAAGAAATCTATAGCCAGAATATACAAGGAACTCAAATAACTCAATAGACTAAAAAAAAAAAAGTCAAATAATCAGATTACAAAATGGACAAAAGATTTGGACAGACATTTCTCCAAAGAAAAACATACAAACGGCGAACAGGTAAATGAAAAAAAATTATCAACATTACTAATCATAGGAAACTGCAAATCAAAACTACAATGAGATATCATTTCCCCTAGTTAAAATGGCTGTTATCAAAAAGATAACAACAAATGCTGGCGAAGGCACGGAGAAATGGGAACGCTCTATATACTCTTTGTAGGAATGTAAATTAGCACAGCCACTATGGAAAACAGTATGGAAGTTCCTCAAAATACTAAAACTAGAATGACCATATGATCATTCTCACTGCTGGGCATATGTCCAACATCTGTATTATCTTGAGGTTTACATTTGTGTCTTCTGATTAGAACTGGTTAAATTCTGCTGGCTCTCCATAAGCTGAGAAATTGTGAATTACATCCTGACTGTTGTGCACGTTGTGCTGTATGTAGACTGTGGGTTGCCATAATCCTTGGGAGAATGTTGATGTTTTAGTTTCCACAGGAAATCAACCTGTTAAGGTTTGAGACTGCAAGTTCTGTCCCCTCCTGTGTGTGGTAGTTTCAAGCTGCGCTCAGTTCATATAGCTCTTTTACACTGGTTTGGGTCTTTCCACACACGTGTAGCTCAAGGTGAACATAAGACTTGAGTGGTTTCATGCTCAGAATTAACAGATCCCTTCTCTAGCTCACTCTGCTCTGGAATCCTTTCCAGCTCCATTGGGCTCCTTTCTGGTTCCTCTACCTAGAAAGACGGGGTTTCCAGGAAAGTTTTAACCACTGGCCCCACTGTGCTGCTTTGTGTGGGTTCACCCTGTAGGCAAATCCATGGAAGACAGAAAATTGACCTCTGCGTATTTGCTGCTCCAAGTTTTTCTCTGGTCCACACCCTGCCTCCTTTAATTTACATCCAGAGTCTTCAGGTAATTGTACTTTGGATGTGTCCAGTTAACATATTTATTTTTAAAGTCTCTGTAGGCTAGCTCCAAAATCTGGGTCTATTCTGGTCTGTTTCTATGTACTGAATTCTCTAAATTCTGGGTCAACTTTTAACATTTGCTCATACAGCTATCAGTTTTTCATTGTACACTGAATATCTGGGATCTGTTCCAGGAAAGGCCATGGAAATTGGATCTCAGTTCTTTCAAGAGTCAAATGTCTTCCAGTTCCTGCCAGAGTTTTGATTGCTCGTCAGTGCCTTCAAACAGTTGTTTTCTACATCCCAGTTTCTAACTCTTCAGTAGCTTTAGTATGATGTAAGCTACCCTATGACCACCAGAAACAGTATCATCTTTCTGGACTTAAGAAAGCTTCCTTACTATTTTCCATCTCCCCCTTGGAATTTGGCAAACAGTGTTTGAACTTTTCTGTAGAAACTACCATGAGATATTGCTCATCGCCCTCTCACTCCCTCATCCACACAAGCAAAACAGACAGAGGATGGCACAGCATGGCCAAGGGCCGGTGGCAGTGCTGTTCCCCAAGCTGTAGACAGTTCTTTCTCCTCCACTGTGCCATCTCACTACAGCTCACAACCGTCGAACACTGATCATGTGCTGATGTAGACTTACTGCGTGCCCTGGCTGTGTCCTCAGAGTATCTTAACACAGAAATCCATAATTTGTCTGTTATTATGGAGCAAAATCCCCCCATAACATGAGTCAGACAGCCCCAAATGTTAGGAGAGATAACATGAAAAACTGCTGTGGTGATTCAGAGAAGAAACCAACTCCTGCTGGAAAGGCTAACGGGAATTTCACAGAGGAGGGAAGAATGCAGAGTGGACCCTCACTGCTCATGCGGGCAGAGGTATTTACATGTCTGTCTCCTTTTGCTTCAGCTGTGTCATGGGAGTGCAGGTGGTGGTGGCTGTTAACATAACAAGCCTTCCACATAAAGTGTGGCCTGCAGACAAGCTGCACTGGCACCATCAGACTGTGTCAGCAAGGCAGGACCACAGGACCCACCCCAGGTACACTGATGAAAACAAGCATCTCGGCAAGTTCCCTGGGTGTTCCACATGCACGTGAAAGTGTGAAGGACACTAACAGGAAGCACTGGGTCTTTCACAAGAACGATGACTGTGAGACCTCAGTCCTCTCTGCCTAGGCATTCATACATGCAGTAGAGGGGAAAGGGGCACAGGAAGAACCACAGGTAACATGAACTGGGCATCTGCCACCGTGCACTTCATGTGTGTTCTGTCACCTTACACTCATCAGCCTTTGAGTTAGTTGTTTCCATTCTGAAGATAAGGAAGTTGAAGGCCAAAGAGGTTAAATTAGTGGCCTAAGATTACAAGAAAAGTGGCAGAACCTGAATTTGGCTGATGCCAAGCCTGTGCCATGCTTTCCACTGCACCGTACTGCCTATCCCTGGTCTGGGACTCAGGAGAGGCAGGTACTGCTGTGGTTCTGCCACTAACTAGTTCAGTGACCTTGGTTAATTCATTCTATCTTTCTAGAACGCAGATCTTCATGTATCAGTTGACAGAAATGGAACTGCTGAAAGTTCACAAACGAAGGAATCATGTTGCTTCAGGAAAATGGGTGGTGGAAGCAGCCTTCAGATTGAGTGTAGGAACCCCTGCTGTGTGACAGAAAAAGGATTAGGAAACCAGGGGAGCAGCAGAGTGTGGGGCAAAGAGATCAGGACAGATGTGAGGACACCTGGGTTCTAGTCCTGCCTCTACCATTTGATAGCTGTGGGCCTCAGGTGCTTCACCTATAAACTGGAGAAAAATGATCTTTCTGGCTATCTCATATGTTTGAATGGTTCAAGTGAGATTATGTATGAAAATTTCTCAGAGATGTCATGAAGTGATCTATTAACACAGCCATTTCTCTGTCTGCCTTCACTTTCACAGCATGATTTAGGTATTTCTAAACTAACTAACCAAGGAACGTGACTGTGATCTGTGTGCCATGGTAGCAATGGAGCACCAGCTCGGGCCAAGCCCATCCCCTCTGCACATCTGCCTGCCCCCACACTGGGAATAACACGTGATAAAACTGGCGCAGGCTCTGCCCCTGTGAGAGAGTCAGTGGTGTCAGAGAAGCAGAGGTCATGGCTTCAGAGCAGGGAGTCCCTGTGAAACCATCTGTGGTGAAGGACATGCTGCCTATCTGTGCTAGTCACTTCAGTGGCTACTGAGCACTTGACTTGTGGCTACTATAACTGAGAAACTGAACTCGAAACTTCATTTAATTTTAAATAGTCACGACTGCAGCTACTATGGAGCAGCACAGCCTACAATTCAACTGAGCCATGGATCTGGTCATTAATCTTAAGGTTTCATAGCTGTCCTCTTAAGGCCAACACATAAACCAACTTTGTGATTTAAGTTCTGAAACTCTAGCCTCTAATGCTTTTTCCCCCCCAATCAAACAAAATTTTCATGGCATGATTTTTTATAATGGTAGGTTTCTTAGGAATCCAATTATCACTTTGCAGCAACACAAATGAAACCAACAAAATGGGAAGGCTACATAAAAATTGTGTTTTGCTATCTATGTTATCTGTGTTTGCTTACCTGGAAAGATGTAATATTGTATGTTCTTCTCTTTGAAATTTAAAAAAATCAGGGGCTGAATAGAACAAGACCTTGTGGGGGATGGCTCCCCCGCACTGGCCGCGGTGGTCCCCTACCTTGCATGTCCTGCTCTCTGGCTGGCATGCTGGTGCAAGCAGAGACACCCCCGAGGTGAAGGGATGGGCCAGGTGGGTGGCACATGGTGAGACACAGGGGGCTCAGATGTGGGTTCTCGTTCTTGGAGGAGGTGCTGGTGGGAGCGGCTGATCTCAGCTGGAGAAGAACAGGGGACGTGACTGGCTGCAGAAATGTTTCTCAGGGAGCCTGTGAATGAAACAGGAAGGAAGGGCGTCCTTGTCCTAAAGTGGGCTGCTAGAGGCAGAAACACATGAAGACAGAGGAGCTAACCCAGCATCAGCATTCTCCCTCTCAGACGCCCGCCCCCTCTATCCTCCCAGAGGAGGGCTGGGGCCTCCTGGGCCATCCTGGTTGAGGAGCCCATGCTCTGCCTCTTTCCTGGAGGGCCCTGGAGCAGCCTGGAGGCCTCATTGTGCTCTGGGCTATGCCTGCTCCACTCCCAGACAGTGTGGTTCCCCCACGGTCCAGGACTGTGGTCCCAGCCCCCAGGCAAGACAGCCTCTGCAGTGGTGAGTGCCGCCACCTGCCTCCTCCACAGTGGCTCCTCTGTCATGGTCTCCCTCAAAGCTAAGGCTGGCCGGGTGAAGTGAGGCTTGCCAACTGAAGCTGCATTCTTGGAGGCCCGGCACAAATGTATCTGGACCTGTCCCCCCAAGACTGAACCCCAGCTCTCCTGCCTGTCCTTCCACGGCATCTCAGACTCTCCTGTGGTGTTGGTAAGGAAGAGAGGTAACATGGACAGGTGGTACTTTGCTGCATCTCAAGCTCAGCACACTGTTCACCTGGCTTGCTCACCAGGACCTGTCCACGCTCCTCAACAGAACCTACAAGGCCTTTCACAGTCCGACCTGTTTCCTGCTTTCCTACACCCACAACCAAGGTACATGGCAGCATCGGCCGTCCTGCACACACTGGCCTCTTTCAGGATGCTTTGTTTTGGCTTATGCTGTTCCTTCTGCATGGATTTCACTTCTACTCAAACTCACATGCAGACTTCAAGACCCTGCTCAAATATCATATTCTCTCTGAAACTCCCTGGACCAGCTTTCTTCTGGGTGCCACAGCACTTGGTCCATGTTCCCATTATAAGCATGGTCCCATCATAGACACTTCCTTGCCTAGCCCATGGGTTTTTGAGAACTGTGCCTGATGTCGTTACCTCCACGGCCCAAGCATTTACCTAATAGAGGCCAGGTACATAGACAGTTTTTAGTCTGTGTTTGCAGATTAAATAAAAACATACTTTCAGCAATCAAAAACCCCAACAGCAAAACTTCTTGTTAAAAAGAAATGAAGGTCTACAGGTGTAATTTCAAATGATGTGATCACTAGTGGGGTCATGTTTGGGTGGTGTTGATGGTGGCTTTCTAAGGGTTCTTCAAGTCATATCAGAGGGCACAGAGTTCTCTTTCTGCCCCCCCCGCCCCCGCTATCTGGCCTATTTCTGGCCATGCCACTTCATGGCCTGAGGCAGGAGCCCCAGCTGGCTAATTCCCCTGGAGTGCCTGCTCCTCTCCAGCTGTTTCTGATGCTGGGCAGGACAAGTTCTGCCAGTGAGCACAGAAACATCTGGGAGGGCTCTGGGAAGGATGGCTCCGCTGACAGCTATGTGCACTCCAAGATGAGCTCCCATGCCCCTGGTGAGTGGGATGTCTGCTAACAGAATCAATGGCCTTGTAGCTTCAAAAGACCTGCGACATGAATGCTTTTCCAGTGGAGGAGAAAGGGTCTATGCTAGGGGGCTGAGCAACCACAGCAGCAAGGATGAACACAGCCACGGCACAGGAGACACAGGAAGGGCACAGCGGGAAGCCCTGCTGAGCCTCTGCTCCTGCCATCTGCTTCCTCTGCCTTCAATGGGGCTATTCTTCAGGGTTCCTCTCTAGACCCTCCTCAGCCTCACCCTAACTCTGGATACTGCAAGGTGATCCTGTCCTCCCACAGTCCCCGGGACCACCTAAGTGATGGAAACTCTCAAATCCAAACCTGCAGCTCAGGCCTCTCTGGGGCTCCCTGTCACAAGGCAGACACCCCACAGGCAGGTGTCCCCGACGCTCCAAGTGAACCCATCGCACGCCTACGCTCCCTCTCAGTGAGGCACATCAGCGTCACCGTCCACTTCACTCTCCAAGCCAGAGCCCTGGCGTCACTGTGACTCTTCCCCTGTTTCTCACCAACCATGTCCTCTCCTTATGGCATTGCTCACGGAAAGCTCTTCCACAGTGCCCCGCAACCTTAAGATGACTCACAAAGCACTCTCTCTTCCTAAAACCATATTTCTATTTATTCCAACCAGTTTCTTACCAACACTTCCTTGTGTTTCAAATGGAATTCTTGTAAAATACCAACCTTTCTCTCATCACCCCATACATTCAGCTCGAAACTCAGTGAGGGCAAAGATTCCATCTCTTTTGAAATGGTTTTGTTCTCAGAATCAAGCCCAGTGTGTGACACAACAATTATGTGCTGATCAAACAAAGGATGTAGCATAATAAGGAACTACTCCCCCGGTGACTTTCACTGCTCCTCATCGCCCTCCCAATAAAGTCCAGGCTCCTCAGTCTAGCAGGAAAGGCCACTTTTCCACAAGCCACTCACCTTGCTCTGTGACCCCATCCATCCCTCATGCCCCCTGTTGAACGTGTGGGCTGTGAGCATGAGGGTGAGTGACACACCCTCACCTCCACAGCCCCGGTCTAGCCCTCAGGCAGTAGAGTCCTCTCCATGACCCAGAGTCCATTTACATGCAGACCTGGGGGGGAAGCTGCTTCCCACCTCAGAGTTCCCATCTCTCCACTCACACATCAACACGGGGTAGTCATAAGGATGAAACACATGCATGCTGTAGGTACACAGAACATCTTCTAGTCACTTCTGCAACCCCAGTGCCCAGAGCAGTGTCAGCACATAGTAGGTGCTCAATGCATAGAGCTATCCCTCAGTACCCCTGGGAAATTGGTTCCAGGACCCCTGTGGATACCAAAATCCATGCTTGCTCAAGTCCCTGATACAAAATGGCTCAGTATTTGTATATAATCTGTTCACATCTTCCTGCAGACTTTAAATCATCTCTAGATACTAACAACACCTAATACAATATAAATACTGTGTAAATGGGTATTAAAGTGTATTGTTTTAGGGAGTAATGACAAGAAACCAGTCTGTATATGTTCAGTACTGATGCAACCATCTGTTGTTTTTTTTAATATTTTCCATCTGAGGTTGGTTGAACTCATGGATGTGGAACCCACCGATATGGATCGTTGACTGCATTTGTTGAGTGAATGCACTTAAATGAATAAAAGAATTTTCTCTGGGATGAAATCCAAATATGTCTGTTTTTGGTGGTCAAGTCAGAGAGGTTTTGTGAATAAGATGAAAATCTGTTAACAAGATGAAGTAGGGGTTAGGCTGAGCTGGGCCCTCATGCAACACAAACCTGGAACTCCAATTCTAACAGCACCAAGCCATGGCTGTAAAACCAGCCAGCTCTCTCAAATGGCCTGTAGCTCCAGAAACATCCTTTCAAGGCAGTTCTGGCAATAAACCTTGCCTGGAGAGTTTTTAAAACCAGACTGCTGTCTTTTGTCCCAGAGTTTCTGATTTAGCAAGTCTGGAGTGGGGCGTAAACTTACTAACAAGAATTACTTACTTACTTACATTCTTACAAGAATGTGCATGTCTAACAAGTTCCCAGGTGATGCTGATGGTGATGAGCTAAGAATGGTTTTTACATTTCAAAGGACTGTAATATTTAAAAAAAAAAACAGGAATATAAAATAGAGACTGTATATGGCCTTCAAAATCTAAAATATGTAGAGGAAGTATCTGTTGACCCCTGGACCCCTGCTACTCAAAATTAAGCTTTTCTTCTCTTTTTTATCCTCCCAAAAACCAGTGGGAAAGAGTGGAGCTTTTAAAAGACACTAATGCCTAGGTCCGCCACTCTGAGACTCTTAGGTAACTGGCCTGGCACAGGTCCTTGGCATCAACAATTTAAAAATGTTTCCCCTTAATTCTGATGCACATCTAGGTTCAAGAATGACCAATTTAGACCATACACCTGACTTAGGAAAAAAAACCCTGCTCCTCAAACTTCCCGGTGAGTAAAGGATGACCCCGAACAAATGTGAAGGAGCATTTCCGTAACTAAAAACTCACTTCAAAAAGCTGAATTACTCTTTTGTGAAGGTTATCAAAACCCAAGCATGAGTCTGTATTTGCTCCTCTCACCTGCCCCCTCCCAAGTGATTACACATGAGTAAGAATCACAAAGCCTTTGGGAGGCTGAGGTGGGCGGATCACAAGGTCAAGAGATCGAGACCATCCTGGCCAACATGGTGAAACCCTGTCTCTACTAAAAATACAAAAGAATAAGCTGGGCGTGGTGGCACGCACCTGTAGTACCAGCTACTCGGGAGGCTGAGGCAGGAGAATTGCTTGAACCCGGGAGGCGGAGGTTGCAGTGAGCCGAGGTCGCGCCACTGCACTCCAGCCTGGTGCCTGGTAAGGGAGTGAGACTCTGTCTCCAAAAAAAAAAAAATCACAAAGCACCCCAAACAAATTCACAAAGGGTCAAGTGCAACTGTGCCAGACAGTAGGTGGGCCAGAAGAGCCAGAGATGGATCAGCAGAGGGATGAAGGAGTGGTCTTCCCCAGGGGTGGCTGAGAGGTGACAGAGCAAAGGTGCAGAGAGCTCAGGGAAGGGGGAGAGGTGGAGGACTGAGGATTGCAGTGGTGTGAAGCTGTCTCAATAATCACCAAAAATGCCTTTAGCTTCATCATGAGCCCAACACTTCTTGGTCTCTCATTCAAGCATAACAGGGCCAAGGTCCCTCTACTATTTAGCCAACTCCCTCAAGAAGAGAGGGTAGCTGGATCTGTTTTCCTTGTTGCAGATCTGAGGGCCTCACCTCAGCCCCTCCTGAGAAAGGGCTGTGCGTGCTCCCATACCTGTGCTTTCCTCAACCTGCCTGAAGCCGCAGATCTGACAGATGCTCCAGGCCCACCTGTTCATGTCCTCCCTGGTCTCAGCCACCAGGTAAAAGGTACGCTCTCTGGGTCTTGATGTCAAACATGTAGCCCTTCTGAAGCTCCTTCTTGTTGAAGTTCAGAGTCACACCAACAGCCAGCTGCTCACAGAGGTTCAGGTTGATGGTGTGCAGGGGCTTCTTGGAGCCGTCTTTCTTGTAGTATTCCAGAACATCAGGGTCACTGCTAGTCTAGCCCCCTCCGCAGGATAAACCAGCATTTCCTCCAGGCCTAAATCTCACCAGGAAGGAGTAAGAAGAGGGGGAAAGATTCATTTGTTGTTACAAAGCTTTTAATAGGTCTGAGACATCACTAAGTTCAGAATGGGACTTGGATCTGTACTCAGCCTGTCTCCCTTTCAGATTTCCCCCAGAGTTTCAAATTGGAGGATGACTCTGATGCATTTTACTGCAGCATCTCACCATGTCAACAGGGTCTCATCACTACAAAATAAGATGTGCATTTCCACACTTTAGAGCAGGAGGTTGGGTGAGGACAATTTATAGCAACAATTTCATTAGGCTAGAACGCTGACCTCAATGCATAGCACTTTTAGGCAGAGTAGAACTCTCAAAGCCACAACATCTTAGTTTATAGATGGGGACCTCCACTAAGGCATGGTGAGCTGAAGTAACAAGGTCAGAAGCAGAAGTAGTAGCAGTAAACAAGCAGCAGAAAAACACGTTTCCCAACTTTCAGTAAAATGTGCTTTTTACCACATCACGATGCCTTAGAAGTGTCACAGAGAAACCCTTCTAAAACTCCTCCGAAGCACATGACTTCAGGACCCTTCTTTTTAAAGGGACAAAGTCTTACTCTGTCACCCAGGCTGGAGTGCAGTGGTAGCATCACAGCTCACTGCAGTCTTTAACTCCTGGGCTTGAGTGATCCTCCCACTTCAGCCTCCCAAGTAGCTGGGACTAAAGCACACACAACCATACCTAGCTAATTCTTTTATATATATTTTTTTGTAGACGTGGGGTTTCACTATGTTGCCTAGGCTCACCTTGAACTCCTGGCTTCATGTGATCCTCCTGTGCCTCTGCCTTCCAAAACAGTGGACGATTTTTTTTCTATCTTGTTCACTGCTATATCCCTAGCACTTATAATAGTGTCTTGTACATGCTAAGTGCTCAGTATGTATTACTGAACAGATAAACTCCTTATACTACTTCACCCCATAGAATTGAATGCATGATTACATTTTCTCTTAGGCTGTCTTCTACCTTCCACCTCTTCAACAAGATTAAGTGATCCATGAGCAGATACCACACGCAGGGATAAAAGACTACCCATGGTAGAGAACTGTGGGTGAGTCTACACTTCCCCCACTGGCTCCAGGCATGACCTTCCGGTAAGCCATTTACCTCTTTGGAGCTTGTCTCAGCTACTGGAATCACCACCACCACCACCACCTGCCCTAAGTGCCTCATAGTTGTGTTATGCAAACAAACCCAAGCCACTTGGTATACAACCCTGAAGGATTACAGATACCAAGCACCGGGTTATTATCACAACTCTTTAGAGCCCAGGGGGACCTACACTCTAGGACTCCTACCACCTTTTCCCACTCACCCTTTATCCCTGTCATTTTCCCCCCTTACCAAACTTCCTTTCTGTGACTCTATTATAATCATACCCTTGCTTCTTTCTCCATTCCTCTTATTTATCTGGCAAAACCACAGCCCCGGGTTAAGCCTAATGTTTTGCCTTCAACACCTGTTCCCATTCAGCTGTGCACAGCTGGAGAGAATCACATAACCATGCTGCCTGGTCTCATTTTAACTTCAAGGGGCCCTCATGTGGCCCAATGTCTTACCATATTTATCTAGTTCATGGCTTTCTCCTGCTGTTTGGCAACAATTTCTGAACTTCTCTCCCTTTAAGCCTCCAACACCCTATTTCTTTGTTTCTTATTCCAAAAGAAAATATAAGCAATCCAAAGAGAATCTGCACCTGCTTCACCCCCACACCCACCAGCCTGCCTGTGCCTGTAGCCCTGGACCTTGTCATTGGGGAGAACAGAGAGTTTATCCATTCTAAGCCCAAACTTCTTGCATTTGTGAACACCCTCTCACTCACAAAGGGACGTCACTTCAACAGTTCTCCACCTCTACTAGGATCGTTCCCATCAAGACATCAACTTCTCCCATCTTAGGAAAAAAATCAAAAGTTTAGCTTCAGCCTGCAGTCTCTTCCAACCATGGCCCAGTTTTTCTACCCTCTTTACCTTAAAACTGTGGAGAGTTTCCCAGCTGCTAGTCTTCATTTCCTCTTCTCCTATTTGTTTTGTGAAATCACTCTAATCAGGCTGTTTCCCTTCCGCAGCACCCAAATGACTCATGGAAGGTCCCAAAGACTTCAACGTTGCTACATCAACTCCTGAGCCTCACTTAATCTCCCAGCACAACCCGTACCCAACAAGCCTTGGATTGAAAAAGATTGAAGACTGAGGCATAGCCACACAGGATAGAGTTGAGGAACATAAAAATAAGTGCTACTTATTTATAGTCACCTTAAGTCTTGCCCAGGCCGCTGCTTTCAGATTCTGCGTGTGCGTGGTGCAGGTGCACGTATATACGTGTAGTGTGAGCACAGCAAGGGTACTGTTAGTACTCTAGCTGGTGTTTACTCTCATATATTGTAAGAGTTTTTATGCTACTGCATTATTTCATTTTGTGTAAAGTATGCAACTGTATTTCCATATATTAAGTTTATGTATTGACCTTAAATTCTGTGATCTTGCTATATTCACCTAGTTCTGGTAGGGCTTTTTTTATAATTGCATTTTAGGTTTTGGGGTACATGTGAAGAACATGCAAAATTGTTGCATAGGTACACACATGGCAGTGTGATTTGCTGCCTTCCTCCCCCATCACCTATATCTGGCATTTCTTCCCATGCTACTCTCCCCAACTCCCCACCCCATGCTCCCTCCCCTATTTCTCCCCCTACAGACCCCAGTGTGTGATGCTCCCCCTCCCCTGTGTCCATGTGTTCTCATTGTTCAACACCCACCTATGAGTGAGAACGTGCAGTGTCTGATTTTCTGTTCTTGTGTCAGTTTGCTGCATAGGTTTCCAGTTCATGTCCCTACAAAGGACATGAACTCATCATTTTTTATGGCTGCATAGTATTCCAGGGTGTATATGTGCCACATTTTCCCTGTCCAGTCTATCATCAATGGGCATTTGGGTTGGTTCCAGGTCTTTGCTATTGTAAACAGGGCTGCAATGAACATTCATGTGCATGTGTCCTTATAGTTGAAAGATTTAATAGTCCTTTGGATATATACTCAGTAATGGGATTGCTGGGTCAAATGGAATTTCTATTTCTAGGTCCTTGAGGAATTGCCACACTGTCTTCCACAATGGTTGAACTAATTTACACTCCCACCAACAGTGTAAAAGTGCTCCTATTTCTCCACATCCTCTCCAGCATCTGTTGTCTCCAGATTTTTTAACGATCGCCATTCTAACTGGCGTGAGATGGTATCTCAATGTAGTTTTGATTTGCATTTCTCTAATGATGTGGTAGGGCTTTTTGAAGCAGATTTCTTAGAAGTTCCCATGTATGCAATCATGTCTTTTGAGAATAAAGACAATTTTACTTCCTCTTTTACACTCTGTATGCCTTTAATTTCTTTTTAATGCTTGTTACACTGACTAGACCCTTTGGTACAACACTGCATAAAAGTCGTACACACAGACATCCTTGCTTTGTCATGATCTTAGGGCAAAACGTTCAGTATTTTATGATTTAGAATGATGTTAGCTGTAGGTTTTTCATAGATACAACTAATTTTCTATGGTTTGTTGAAATTTGGTCACATACTCTTTTGCATCTATTCGATGATCAGGTAATTTTTCTTCTTTATTCTCTTAATGTGATGAATTTGACTGGCCTGTTTTCCAATGTTAAGCCAACTTTGCATTCATCCTATAAACACCTTGGTCATAAAGTGGCAGAACCAGACTTCAAGCCCAGCAACGTGGTTTCACGGGCTCTGCTTGTTCTCTCACCAATATCGCTTTATGTGTAGAATTTGGGCTGAGGGTAGAGGAGAGAAAACAGTGATGACGATGGCTCTGCAAAGATAGTTGGCTGGATAACGGAATACAGTTTCCAAAATCTATAAGCAGATCCTTGAAAGCTGTGGATTGCTCAGCTCCAGTCTTCATCCACCAAACACTTTCTTCCAGGGCCTGGAATTTACTGGAAATCCTTCTGCATCCATGTTGTATATCAGTATCATTACACTCCCTAGAAGCACACTGCTGAGGTATTTCTTTTAGCATTTCTCATATTGTGGGTTGTCTGGTAATATATTGTCTTAGTTTGTTGTTGTTGTTGTTGTTGATCTGATGCTCTGACAGTGTCTTTGCTTTGCCTTCATATTTTAAAACAGAATTTTCCACTGGACAGAGAATCTAGGATGATGGCACCACAGACTGTGTCATGGTCTGTGTTCTCCATGTCTTCATTTCCTCACCTGAGAAATGAGAACAGTACAGTGCCTATGCTATCCAGTTGTTCTAAGGATATGAAGTGACTCAGGTAAAAGCCTTGGTACTATGCCTCACACCTAGCAGGTATCCAATAAACCCTTAAAGAAAAACAAATGCATGCCTACAGTGATCAGATTCTGTTAGGCAGACTATATAGGATAAAAGCCACAGCTCCTGGTCTCCAAGAGCCTGAAATATTTCTTTTAGCATTTCTTATATTGTATGCTTTCTGATAACAACCCTTCTTAGCTTTTTTAAAAATATGATGATGTTTTCATAGTATCTTCATTTAAAAAGAAAATTGCACTGGGTATAGAATCTCAGATAACAGTTTTCTTCCTCCAGAGCTGTTGACACATCAGTGTGCTGTCTTCTGGCCTCCACTGTTTCTGATAAAAGCTGGCTGTCATTCTGGTACAATGTGTATTACCCCTCTGGCTGCTCTTTTCTTTTCTTTTTTTTCTTTTTGAGACGGAGTCTCACTCTGCCGCCCAGGCTGGAGTGCAATGGTGCAATCTTGGCTCACTGTAACCTCCACCTTCCAGACTCAAGTGATTCTCCTACCTTGTTTGCCTTACCTTTGTCTTTAGCAGTCTGATTATGATGAGCTTAGGTAAATTCTCCTTTGTGTTTATCCTGCTTGGAATTAGTTGAACTTTGAAGAGCTGTGGGCTACTGTTTATGACCAAATTTGGTGAAACTTCAGCTAAAATTTCTTCAAATACTTTTTCTCTCCTCTCCCTCATCCCCCTTCTGGAACTTCAGTTATACATATGTTCAATTTCTTGATACCATCTCACAAAGTATCTATTCATTTTTCAATTCATTTTTCAAGCATGATAAATAGCATGAAATAATAGAAATATACCCAAGTATGTCAGTAATTACATGTCCAAATATGACAGCAATGACAGCGGTTTGGGGGAGACTGCTAGATGAACTGGGCAAGGAAGGTCTCTTGGAGGTAGTGATATTTTTATAATAGCAATCACTTCTACAGAGCCTTACTACACACTAAGCACCATTCTAAGTGCTAAATATGTGTGTATACACACATATATATGAATTTATTTAATCCTCACAACAACCTAGTTAAACAGACATTATGACTCTAATGCACAGTTTAAGAATTGGGATGCAGAGAAATAACTTGCTCAAAGTCACAGAGCCAGGGGAGGGCCATATGTGAAGCCAGAGCACATGCTCTCAATCACCTTACAACACTGCTTGACAATACCAGCTACTAGAAGAATAAGAAGGAGTCAGGCATGTGAAAGAGGTGGGGGAAGCTGCTGTGTCCCAGGAAGAGGGGAACTGCAAATGCAAAGGCCCTAAGTGGGGAATAACTTGGCTCTTTCCAAAGAGAGGAAGGGGCCACTGTGGCTGAATAACAGTGAGAGATGGAGAGTATGGCATGGGAGATTTGGAAGGTAGCACATGCTACACCAAGCAGTTTATTTGATGGCTCACTCTACCTCAGGGACTGTGCTCAATGCCTTGTATCAACCTTACACTATACAATTTCTTAATACAATAGTCACCTGTGACACATATTATTTGCAGCCCACATTTTGCAGAAAGTAAAACTTAATTCACTAATAAATTAGCCTATGATACACAGCTATTAGGTAGAGCCAGGCTTCAAACCAGGTGAAACTGCCTGCAAAATTCAGGCCACAACCACATATGACATCAGGTCAAGCTAAATACAATCATTTGTCCAAGAATCATCTCCACCTCCCTAAAGAAGCACCTGACTATGAACAGAAGATGCACCCAGGTTTCTACGAGACTCTTCTGACTAAGGTGACTGTGAGGGAAATGCTTTGTGCTATGGGACCTCAGATCAGGATTACATTGTTTCTGAACTTGGCTTTCTTTGCCCCAGAAAGCCAGAGTTTCTTGTCAATTTCCTCCTTTGCCTAACTCATGATTCTAAAACTGCATCTGTATTTCAGATTCATGTCAATATTTAATATTTACTGCTGCTGAAGTTGGTTCCTTTCAGGGCCTCAGTTGAGCCCTGGTACCTTGTGTTGGCCTGTGGCTTTTGTCTCTACATAAGGCCAGCAGAATGTGGTCTATTGGCTAAGGATCCTCAAAAAAGGAACGACAGGCAGCCGAACATAAAAATGGAGAAAGAGGCCACTGGGAAGTTCAAACTTGGTGCAGAACCCACCACAGTGCAGCAAAGCTGCCGTAGCCGGTCTGCCTCTCTAGATTCCTCCTCTCTGGGCAAGGCATCTCTGAAGGAAAGGCAGCAACCCCAATCAGGGGCTTATAGTTAAAACTCCCATCTCCCTGGGACAGGGCACCCGGGGAAGGGGCGGCTGTGGGCGCAGCTGTAGCAGACTTAAACTTTCTGCCTGTGGCTCTGAAGAGTGCAGTGTATCTCCAAGCCCAGTGCTCCAGCTCTGCTAAGGGACAGACTGCGTCCTCAAGTGGGTCCCTGACCACTGTGTCTCCTGTCTGGGAGACCCCTACCATCAGGGGGTGCCAGACACCTCATACAGGAGGGATCTAGCTGGCCTCTGATGGGTGTCCCTCTAGGACAAAGCTTCCAGAGGAAGGAGCAGGCAGCAATCTTTGCTGTTCTGCAGCTTCTGCTGGTGATACCCAAGTAAACAGGGTCTGGAGTGAACTTCCAGCAGACCTGCAGAAGACGAGGCCTGTTAGAAGGAAAACTAACAAACAGAAAGCAACAGCATTGACATCAACAAAAAGGATGCCCATCCAAAAATCCCATCCAAAGGTCTCCAACATCAAAGACTAAAAGTAGATAAATCCACAAAGACAAGGAAAAACCAGCGAAAAAAGGCTGAAAATTCCAAAAACCAGAACACCTCTTCTCCTCCTCCAAAGGATCACAACTCTTTGCGAGCAAGGGAACAAACTGGATGGAGAATGAGTTTGATGAACTGACAGAAGGAGTCTTCAGAAGGTGGGTAATAACAAACTCCTCTGAGCTAAGGGAGCATGTTCTAACCCAATGCAAGGAAGTAAAGAACCTTGACAAAAAGTTACAGGAACTGCTAACTACAATAACCAGTTTAGAGAAGCATATAAATGACCTGATGGAGCTGAAAAACACAGCACGAGAACTTCGTGAAGCATACACAAGTATCAATAGCCAAATTGGTCAGGCAGAAGAAAGGATATCAGAAATTGAAGATCAACTTAATGAAATAAAGCATGAAGACAAGATTAGAGAAAAAAGAATTAAAAGGAATGAATAAAGCCTCCAAGAAATATGGGACTATGTGAAAAGACTGAACCTATGATTGACTGGTGTACGTGACAGTGACAGAGAGGATGGAATAAAGTTGGAAAACACTCTTCAGGATATGATCCAGGAGAACATCCACAACCTAGAAAGACAGTCCAACATTCAACTTCAAAAAATACAGAGAACACCACAAAGATACTCCTTGAGAAGAGCAACCCCAAAACACATAATATAAGATTCACCAAGGTTGAAAGAAGAAAAAGTTAAGGGCAGCCAGACAGAAAGGTTGGGTTACCCACAAAGGGAAGCCCATCAGACTAACAGCAGATCTCTCAGCAGAAACCCTACAAGCCACAAGAGAGTGGGGGCCAATATTCAACTCTTAAAGAAAAGAATTTTCAACCCAGAATTTCATATCCAGCCAAACTAAGTTTCATAAGCAAAGGAGAAATAAAATCTTTTACAGACAAGCAAATGCTGAGAGATTTTGTCACCACCAGGCCTGCCTTACAAGAGCTCCTTTAAAAAAACCACTAAATATGGAAAGGAAAAACTGGTACCAGCCACTGCAAAAACATACCAAAATGTAAAGACCACTGACACTATGAAGAAACTGCATCGACTAATGGGCAAAATAACCAGCTAGCCTCATAATGACAGGATCAAATTCACACATAACAATATTAGCCTTAAATGTAAATGGACTAAATGTCCCAATTAAAAAATACAGACTGGCAAATTGGATAAAGAGTCAAGACCTATCGGTGTGCTATATTCAGGAGACCCATCTCACATGCAAAGACACACATAGGCTCAAAATAAAGGGATAAAGGAATATTTACCAAGCAAATGGAAAGCAAAAAAAGCAGGGGGTTGCAATCTAACTCTCTGATAAAACAAACCTTAAACCAACAAAAATCAAAAGAGATAAAGAAGGGCATTACATAATGGTAAAGGGATCAATGCAACAAGAAGAGCTAACTATCCTAAATATATATGCACCCAATACAGGAGCACCCAGATTCATAAAGCAAGTTCTTAGAGACCTACAAAGAGACTTAGACTCCACACAATAATAGTGGAAGACTTTAACATCCCACTGTCAATATTAGATATATCAACAAGACAGAAAATTAACAAGGATATTCAGGACTTGAACTCAGTTCCGGACCAAGTGGACCTAACATCACAGCTCTCCACTCCAAATCAACAGAATATACATTCTTCTCAGCACCACATCACACTCACTTATTCTAAAATTGACCACACAATTGGAAGTAAAAGAATCTTCAGCAAATGCAAAAAATGGAAATCATAAAAAGCAGTCTCTCAAACTACAGTACAATCAAATTAGAACTCAGGATTAAGAAACTCACTCAAAACCGCACAACCACATGGACACTGAACAACCTGCTCCTGAATGACTAATGGGTAAATAATGAAATTAAGGTCAGAAATAAATAAGCTCTTTGAAACCAATGAGAACAAAGACACAATGTACCAGAATCTCTGGGACACAGCTAAAACAGTGTTTGGAGGGAAATTTATAGCACTCAATACCCACAAGAGAAAGTGGAAAAGATCTAAAATCTACACCCTAACATCACAATTAAAAGAATTAGAGAAGCAAGAGCAAAATATTCATAAGCTAGCAGAAAATAAGAAATAACTAAGATCTGAGCAGAACTGAAGGAGACAGAGACACGAAAATCCCTTCAAAAAATCAATGAATCCAGGAGCTGGTTTTTGAAAAGATCAACAAAATAGACCACTAGTCAGACTAATAAAGAAGAAAACAGAGAAGAATCTAATAGACACAATAAAAAAGATAAAGGGGATACCACTACTGATCCCACAAAAATACAAACTACCCTCAGAAAATATTATAAACACCTCTACGCAAATAAACTAGAAAATCTAGAAAAAACTGATAAATTCCTAGACACATACACCCTCCCAAGACTAAACCAGAAAGAAGTAGAATCCCTGACTAGACCAATCACAAGTTCTGAAATTGAGACAGTAATAGCCTACTAACCGAAAAAAAGCACAGGACTAGACAGATTCATAGCCAAATTCTACCAGAGGTACAAGGAGGAGCTGGTACCATTCCTTCTTAAACTATTCCACACAACAGAACAAGAGATACTCCTCCATAACTCATTTTATGAGGCCAGCATCATCCTGATACCAAACCTGGCAGAGACACAACAAAAAAAGAAAATTTCAGGCCAATATTCATGACGAACATCGATGTGAAAATCCTCAATAAAATACTGGCAAACCAAATCCAGCAGCACTTCAAAAAGCTTACCCTCCACGATCAAGTCAGCTTCATCCCTGGGATACCAGGCTGGTTCAACATATGCAAATCAATAAACGTGATCCATCACATAAACAGGACCAATGACAAAACCCACAGGATTATCTCAATAGTTGCAGAAAAGGCCTTCAATAAAATTCAACACCCCCTTGTGCTAACAACACTCAATAAACTCGGTATTAATGGAATGTATCTCAAAATAATAAGAGCTATTTATGACAAACCAACAGCCAATATCATACTGAATGGGCAAAAGCTGGAAGCAGCCCCTTTGAAAACTGGCACAAGCCAAAGGTGTCCTCTCTCACAACTCCTGTTCAACATAGTATTGGAAGTTCTGGCCAGGGCAATCGGGCAAAAGAAATAAAATAAACTGTATTCAAACAGGAAGAGAAGAAGTCAGATTGTCTCTGTTTGCAGATGACATGATTATATATTTACAAAACTGCATCATCTCAGCCCAAAAACTCCTCAAGCTGATAAGCAACTTCAGCAAAGTCTCAGGATACCAAATCCATGTGCAAAAATCACAAGCATTCCTATACACCAATAACAGAGAGCCAAATCATGAGTGAACTCCTAATCACAATTGCTACAAAGAGAGTAAAATATCTAGGAATACAACTTACAAGAGATGTGAAGGACCTCTTCAAGCAGAACTACAAACCACTGCTCAAGGAAATAATAGAGGACATAAACAAATGGAAAAACATTCCATTCTCATGGATAGGAAGAATTAATATCGTGAAAATGTTCATACCGTCACCAAAAAGTAGGCAAAGGATATGAACAGACACTTCTCAAAAGACGACATTTATGTGGCCAACAAATATATGAAAAAAAGCTCATCATCACTAGTCATTAGAGAAATGCAAATCAAAATCACAATGAGAAACCATCTCACATCAGTTAGAAGGGCAATCATTAAAAAGAGGAAACAACAGATGCTAGGGAGGATGTGGGGGAAATTGGAACACTTTTACACTGTTGGTGACAGTGTAAATTAGTTCAACCATTGTGGAAGACAGTGTGGTGATTCCTCAAGGATCTAGAACCAAAAATACCATTTGACCCAGCAATCCCATTACTGGGTGTATAACCAAGGGATTATAAATCATTCCACTATAAAGACACATGGACATGTATGTTTACTGCAGCACTATTCACAATAGCAAAGACTTGGAACCAACCCAAATGCCCATCAATGATAGACTGGATAAAGAAAATGTGGCATATATACACCATGGAATACTATGCAGCCATAAAAATGCATGCATTCATGTCCTTTGCAGGGACATGGATGAAGCTGGAAACCATCATTCTCAGAAAACTAACACTGGAACAGAAATCCAAATACCACATGTTCTCACTCATAAGTGGGAGTTGAACAATGAGAGCATATAGGCACTGGGAGGGGAACATCACACACTGGGACCTGTTAGAGGGCGGGGGGCAAGGGGAGGGATAGCATTAGGAGAAATACCTAATGTAGACCATAGATTGATGGGTGCAGCAAACCACCAAGGCACATGTATACCATGTAACAAACATGCACAATCTGCACATGTATCCCAGAACTTAAAGTATAATAAAAAATAAAACAGAGAAAGACAAGGACACAGAATTTATTATACCCCATATAGCAGGGAAGCAGAGGAAAGAAAAGATGACCATAGGATCAGCTTATTCTGGAATAGATTCTTGAGAGCTGGGCCTGGGGCTAAGGAACAGGAGAGAAGAGCCCCTTCTAAGTACCTTGGTATAATCATACTGAATCTTAACAATTACTGTTTCCTCAGTAATTGTTGAATTTAAGTACAACACTCTTCAAATTAGCCCCTAGGGGGCATGGCGGCCAATCTTCTATTTTCCTAAATTGTTTAACCAAGTGAACTACTATATAGAAAACTACAGTGCAGTGCACAGTGTCCCTCGGCAGCCGTGGTGGCATGGAAGGATGCGAATGACTCCGAGAAGGGCGGGTGAGGAGGGAAGGGGAGCAGGTGCAAGGCGCCCACCGTTCTTGGGGCCCCAGGACGGAAGAGGTGCGAGTGTGAGGCGCCTGCCTTTTGGGGGCCCGTGAAGGAAGGGGAGCAGGTTTGAGGTGCCTGCCTTCTTGGGGCTGGGAGGGAAGGGGAGCGGGTGTGAGGCTCCGGTCCTATGTGAAGCTGCGGAGGCTGCAGAGCCTGCCATGGGTCCCCATAGCCTGACCCCCCTTTCCACCCACTCCCCCGACCTGCAGGCCGACGGCGCTCAGGGCAATAGGGTCCCCAGCCCGGGAATCAACTCCCCGGGTCTCGGAACGCAAACCACACAAACCTGGACCCTGTCCCTCGCTGGCAGGAGGTTGGTGGGGCGTCGCCTTCGCATGCACCGTGGAGAAGCCGCCTCCACCCACAGTTCCTCCCGCGGACCCAGGCCGCCTCCCCCCACGCCCCTCCCGGAGTCCCCCCCCCAGACCCTTGGCGGTGCTCCCAGCCCCACCCGCGCCTCCCGCACTCACAAATCGCCTCAACTTCTCCTCGGGGGGTCGACTTCCTCAGCCAGCCACTGCACAGTACATGGCCGCCCTCCATGTTGCCGCCGGCAGGGTCACTTCCGGGTCACAAGGACTAAGGTAGAGATGCGGGTCAGGCGACTACAGCTCCTGGGGTGGGCGAGGGCGAAGGCGGGGAAATGGGGGCCGTAGCTCACGGTGAGGGTGGAGGAGACAGGGCAGGAGGGCGCAGCTGGCGGTGAGGTGTGGCGGGCTTGTGGCTCCTTGGGACTGCGGGGTGGAGGGCACAGCTCTGCGGACAGTTGGGGTCGGAGGCCCAGCTCATGGGGAGGGCAGGACCCGGGCGCAGGCACACAGGCGAGGGCGGGGTTCGGGTTCCTGCTGGGCTTTGAGTGAGTTCCGGTTGGGGCTTCAGCCTTTGGTTCGGGTTCTAACTTGGAGGGGAGTTTGGGATTAAAGTTTAGAGGAGGGCTCTGGTTCAGGGTCGGGGACTGAGGTGGGGATTTACACCCTGGGTCAGCCTGGGTGCATCTCATGGGGGACCACCGGGGCAGGGGGACATGGGCTGAGTGGCTCCTTGGGAGAGGGGGAGACAGGGAGCGCAGCTGGTGAGAAGGACAAGAGTGAGGGGCGCAGCTCATTCAGGGCGCCACAGCAGAGTCCCAGGTCCTTTGTGCCAGGTGAGGAGAGGCACCGGTAGATCAGGTTCCTGCTGGGGTTTGAGGTCCAGTTCGGGATTTGGCCCATGGTTCAGCTTCTGACTTGAGGTGAGGTTTGGGGTTAAGGTTCAGGCTAGGGCTTGAGTTCCAGGTTGCAGTTTGGGGCTGGGGTTAGGTTTTAGAGTGAGGGTTTGGGCCTGTTTCTGTCGTGTATGTTTGTGAATGTATTGGCATGTCTCTGTGTGCACATGTACTTGTCAGTGTATTTGTGTGCACGTGTCAGTGTGTGCATGCGTGAGTGTGTGCATGTGTGAGTGTTTGTTGAGTGTGACATCAAGAGCCAACCCCCTCCTCCCCTTTCTGCTCCACTGTCTTATTCCGGATGGGGTGGGCTTTACTACTCCCTTCCCTGGGCCAGTTGGAGGTTCTCGTGTTACCTGGGGGAGAGAAGGGAAGGAGAGAACAGGTCGAAGATGAGGGCGGCAATACCCAGACTAACATGTCCTTTTTACAGAGTGATTTTGAAGATTAAGCAGGCTAGTCAGTCAAGCACCTAGTACAACATTTGAAGCCCAAAGGCAGAGTGTGAGCCCCTGGTGGTGGTGGCAGTGACAGGGGCAGGAGGAGAAGCAGGAGGTGGTGGGGAAGAGACACTTGGGACTGGAGCTCACAGCTCTTCAGGGAGAGGAGCTTCCAGATCCTGGAGAAGGGGCAAGACACGTGTGAGTCCCCTGGAGGCTCAAAAGGAAGGGCCAGGCTTCCCTGCCACAGCAGGTTCCGTGGTGGCCTCCCCCTCCTTTCCACCTTAGGAGGGAGGAAAAAAGGTGAGGAGAAGGTCCTGCAGAGGAGGCAGGATGGCCAGTGGAGGGGGACCTTGGGCACTTTTTCCCAGGGCTGTGTCCTGTGGCTGCCCCAAGAGCTTCCCTGAGTAAGGACTCCTGCTCTCTCACTGAAAGCCAGGGTGGGTCCCCTGCCCCTCACCATGAAGTTCGGTGAGTATTGGAGAGTTGGTGCAGGGCCGAGGGGCTGCAGCCCAACTGCTGATCCCTGCTGCACTCACTCATCAAGAAGGATCACCAGCTGCCTGATGGTGAGCATGGAGCAGGTCTGAGTGGGCCAGACTAGTGCCAAGCAGCGTACCAGAACTGAAACGTGAAGAAATACAAAACCTGAACAGACCAATAACAAATAATGAGATCAAAGCTGTAATAAAAATTCTCCCAGTAAAGAAAAGCCCAATATTCTATGGCTTCACTACTGAATTCTAACAAACATTTAAAGAACTAACACCAATCCTACTGAAACTATTCCACAAAAATAGAGGTGGGGGATTACTTTGAAACTCATTCTATAAGGCCAGAATTACCTTTTACCAAACAAGACACTTTAAAAAAGAAAACTACAGACCAATATCTCCAATTAATATTGATGCAAAAATCCTCAACAAAATACTAGCAAACCTTTAAGCAATACATTAAAAAGATTATTCTTCATGACCATGTGTGGTTTATCTCAGGGATGCAAGGATGGTTGTAAAAATCCATCCATCTGGTAAATCACACCAATAGAATGAAGGACAAAGATTATAAAATAATTTAAATAAATGCTGAAAAAGCATTTGATAAAATTCAACATCCCATCATGATTAAAATCCCTCAAAAAACTGGGTACAGAAAGAACATTATTAACATAATAAAAGCCATATATGACATACCCACAACTAGTATCACACTGAATATGGAAACAGTGAAATCCCCTTCTCTAAGATCTGGAACATGAACAGGATCAAAAGTGAGCAGTCTGGGGCTCACAAGGACTTGCCCATTCCATATGAGGAGAAGCTTGGAGCTGGGGGAGCTCAAAGGGCTTCTCCTGTTGCCTTTGCATCAGGTGCAGGTGACTGCTTTGTCGGTGGGGGTAGGGGATCCTGATTTTTCTCTGAGACTCATATTGGGGGCCAGAAATTGATGACAGAAAAACTAAGTTCTGCCGAAATATTTTAAAAGATTTATTTTGAGCTGAGTAAAATCATAAATCAATACATGGAAAGTATATATTGGTTTGGCTTTAAAAGGGGGGTACATCTTGAAGCAGGGGCTTATAAGTCATAGGTGGGTTTGGGAATTCTTTAGTGGGCAGTTGCTTGCAAAAGTTAAGTTTTGGGGGGTTTCTTTTGTTTGTTTTTTTGAGATGGAGTTTCGCTCTTGTTACCCAGGCTGGAGTGCAATGGCGTTATCTCAGCTCACTGCAACCTCCGCCTCCTGGGTTCAAGCAATTCTCCAGCCTCAGCCTCCTGAGTGGCTGAGACTACAGGCGTGCGCCACGATGCCCAGCTAATTTTTTTGTATTTTTAGTAGAGATGGGGTTTCACCACGTTGACCAGGATGGTCTCAATCTCTTCCCTCGGATCCACCCGCCTTAGCCTCCCAAAGTGCTGGGATTATAGGCGTGAGCCACCACGCCCAGCCTGCGAAAGTTAAGTTTTGTTTAGAAACTTGGAGTCGACAGAAAGTAATGTTCAAGTTAAGATAAGGGGGTCTGGTATCTGTCATGTGATGTCATACCAGAGTCAGGTTGGAAAGTAAGTCACAATATTTTAGGTCAAAAAGACCAGTTTAGCAAGATTTTATGATTTGTAGCAGTGACTTTCCTGAGACCCCTTATGAAGAAATTTGAGGAAGATAAAAGGACAACGTTCACTCTTCATGCCTAAATATCCCCTTTTATCATGCACACATGAGGATCACATGTTGTAATATTGTATGCAACTATCCCATTTTGGGGTGTTTGTTTCTTCTTGCCCTAGAGTTCAAACCAGCTCTGTCTCAAAATAGTCTTATTACTTTTATGGCTCAGGGTCTGACATTTTCCAAGATAAATTTAGGTAAGAGCTGCTGTGGTTCCTTAAGTTCTATGAGGTGGACAGAGCTGTCATTGAAACAATAGATGCTGGAGAGATTTTAGGGACTGCTGTGGGGCTGCATTCTCAGAAGAAAATGGGGTGTTCTAAGATCACGGAGAAAAACGTCTGGAAGTAAATGTGAAACTTTTTATATGAAGTTAATAAATTATTTTTATTAGGAGTCATAAGGATATTTTCATTTTTTCTTTGTCAGATTTGGACACAAAATTTCTACAAAGTTAACAACATGAATTTTTATATTTACTTTAAAATTTTACCCAAAAAACTGGAGTTAATAGTTGAAAATAAAATAATGATGTCTGAAGCCCTATCATGGGGACTTACGATGGGTTATATTATATAATTTCTAGGATATTAAGATTTTTAATTTCCATCAGTTTTAAATAAATAAAAATTTTTAATGAAAACTTTCAGACACTAAACATTATCTGTTGTGTCATCAAAAAAGGCATCTATCTTCTCACAAGTAGTAATACATTTGGGGCTTTGGTGTTAGATTTGGATATTGAAATTAGTTGTGAATGAGTGCTGAAAGTGTAGCTTTAGCATTGGCAATAGGCTACTCTAACTCCGGAAGGCATTTGAGCCGAGAGAAGTGGATCCACCCTCTGAATCTGAAATTGGAGCTGCCATTGACAAACCTCCCCCCTGCCCCTCCCACCCCTTTCATCCACTGGAGGCCCTAAGCCTACATGGTGATGAAAAGGTTATCAGGGTGGTAGAACTGGATCCTGGTCTGAATCCAGCAGATGATCTGGCCCAGTAGATGGAAGATGTGGACTTTTAGGAAGAAGAGGAGGAAGGGTGCAGTGAGGAGAGCTGGGTTCTGGGACCCCAGGAAGGGGTGGTCGGGTTGGCTACATGGAGAACCCCAGCGATTGCAAGGTCACCTTTGCATTGCACTTTGTATCTGTCTTTTTGGTGAGCCTGGACACCCAAGACCACCACCTTGACAGCAACAGGGGTGAAGATGACAGGAGGCTCAGGGATGGGGAGCTGCTCTTTGAATATGCAGGCCACAAAGACTCTGTAACTTGTGCTGGCTTCAGCCAAGTCTCCACCCTTGTGGCCACAGAAGACATGAGGGCCTCTTGAAAGTGTGGCAGGTGGACAACGAGGAGGAGGTGTGGTCCTTTGAAGTCAGAGACCTGGAGTGGACAGAGTGGTACCCTCTGGCACCTGTCCTACTGGTGTGCATGACTGATGGCAACATCTGGATGTGGGAAGTCCCAATTGGTGACTGCAAGAGCTTCTGGGGCCCTGAGTGCACAGCCACTTGTGGCAGAGTCCTGCCTGATAGGGAGAGAGCTGTAGTAGGCTATGCAAACGGCACCAGCAGGATATGGGACCCCAGGCAGGGTAATACCCTCCATGTACTAAAAGGGACTGAGGGTCACCAGGGCCCACTGACCTCTGTTGCCACTAACCAGGATGGCAGCTGATCCTTAGTGGCTCAGTGAACTGCTAGGCCAAGCTGCTCAGTGCCACCAGTGGCAGGGTGTTTTCAGATCTGAGACAGTGGCCTCTCAGCCCAATCTTAAAGAAGATGAGGAGAGTGAGTCCAGCTCGGTGGAGTCCTTGGGCTTCTGCAGGGTGAGGCTTCGGGCAGCTGCTGGCTTCCTGGATGGGACCTTGGCCATCTATGAGCTAAGCAGAGTAAGCACCAGCGTCAGCACTGGTCTGGCCTCTGCCACTGCAGTGGGAGGCACGCACTGCCGAGGTTCTCACCTGCAACCTGGAAGGGGCCTTGAGCTGCTGCCACACCTGGACCAGCAGACTGCTCACTGACCCCGGGGGGAATACACACTGAGAACCCCAGTGAAGATGCCTCCCTGGCAGTGACCACATCAGGAACCCAAAGTGAAACTGTTGTGTCCAGAGGCCTGACCGTTCATGGCTGCAGCCTCTGCCTGTGTGCCTGGTGTTTAGGGGATGAAGGGACCCCCAGCAGCAGAGACTCAGTAGTAGGGCACCAGGGGAAAGAGGAAGGCAGGGGCTTCGGGCTACTTTCCAGCCCCTTCAATGGACTTTCCGCTCTCCTTTCTTGCCTTTAGAGACTCAGCCCGCAGGCCTCCCACGCTTCCGCCTCCCAGGCCTGGTGAGCCTATTGGAGAAGGCGTGGGCCTCTTTCTCTCTCACTTTTCATTGGCTGCTGTGAGCCCCAGGGTGTGTATTGTCTGTGGAGAGCAGGTACTTGAGGTTCCCGTTCTTCCCCTTCCCAAGTCTTGGGGGGGGGTGGAGAGGAGGAAGAGATACTAAAGACTTTTTAAATGTAAATAAAATATACTTCCCAGAATGAAAAATTTAAAAAAATAATAAAAGTACCTGCAACTGTGGACAGAGGTGCCATCAACAAACTTAATGTTAGATTGCTTCTCTGAGTCATATCTCAAGAGACATATTTTTAATCCTACGATGCCATCATTACTTGTTCCCAACAGTCTGTGAGTTAGTCTTCTATAAGTTGCTATCATTGATTTCACTTTTCTTTCCTGGTAAAACTAACCATATGATTTCTGTTTATAAATACTTCATACAAACTACTGCTTTTCTTCTGCATCTATAACCACTTTAAATAACGTTGTGTTGCACAAGTGTCTTCCTCTTCCTCCTTTAATATGTATTGAAATCAGCAGAAATAGGCTTTGGGTTGAAAGTCCGTTACTTGGGTTTCTTAAAGTCAGAAATAATTTCAACAATTTTGACATGATTATTTTTGATAGGCTTTTATTTTATATAATTTATATAATATTGTGACATTAAAGTGTACAGTATCAATGGTTTTTAGTATCTTTACAGTTACATATTGATATGCATAATCTAACTTTAAAATATTTTCATCATTCCAGAGTAAAACCCATTTTGTTTGCATTCAGTCTCCACCATCACCTAGGCCCTAGATATCCATTAAATTATTTTGTTTTTATAAATGAGCCTTTTATGGACATTGGTTATAAGTAGAATTATAAATTACATAACCTTTTTGATAGTGACTTTCTTTTACTTAGCTTAATATTGTTGAGGTTTATTTCTGATGTAGCATGCATCATCGCTTGATTCCCTTTGCTGAATGGTATTATATTGCATGGTTATTAAGCATATTTTTTTCACTAATGGATGGCGATCACTTCACTAGTTGATGGATATTCAGATGGTATTCTCTTTTGGCTCTTATAAATATTGCTGTTATGAGAATTCACATGCAAGTATTTGTGTGATTTAGATTTTTATTTATTTTGCATACATGCCTGGAGGTGAATTTCTGGGTTATACAGTAATTCTAATGTGTAACATTTTGAGGAATTGCCTAATTATTTTGCAAAATGGCTGCACTGTTTAACCTTTCCACCTGCAATGTATGGAAACTCCATATTTTCCACGTGTCAACACTTGTTATTATCTCTTTATTATAGCCATTCTAGCATGTATTATCTTGTTGTGCTTTGATTTTAATTTTCCTAATAACAAATTTATAGGCCTATTTTTAGTTTTTTTTTTTTAATTCATTTTAGGTTATTTTTATGTCCTTATTGGCAATTTGTATATCTTCTTTGGTGAAATGTAAATTGAAGCCCCTTGTCCATTTTTTTAATTGGTAATTTCTCCTTTTATTATTGGCATGTTTTGTCTTGTTTTGTTTTTTATATTCTGGCTACTAGAGCCCAATCAGATACATAACTTGAAGTATTTTCTTTCACTATGAAGATCAGATTTTAGATTCTTCCTGATGTTATTTGAAAAATAAATTTTTTCAATTTGATGAAGTTCATTTTTTTTTCTTAATTATGCTTTTGGTATATTATTTAAGACCTCCCAACAGAGGTTGACAGACACCTCATTATGGAGAGTTCTGGCTGGAATCAGCCTGGTACACCTCTGAGACAAACCTTTCCAAGGAAAAAGCAAGCAAAAATCTTTGTTGCTCTGCAGCCTCCCCTGGTGATATCCAGGCAAACAAGGTGTAGACTGGATCTCCAATAAACTGCAGCAGATCCTGCAGAAGAGGGCCTTGACTGTTAGAAGGAAAACTAACAATCAGAAAGCAACAACATCAACATCAACAAAGAGGAATCCCACATAAAAACCCCATCCAAAGGTCATCGGCCTCAAGATCGAAAGTAGATAAATCCACAAAGATAAGGAAAGCCCAGCACAAACATGCTGATAATTCCAAAATTCAGAATGCCTCTTTTCCTACAAATGATTGCAACTCTTCTTCAGCAAGGGCACAAAACGGGACAGAGAATCAGATTGACAAATTGACAGAAGTAGGCTACGGAAGGTGGCTAATAACAAACTCCTCTGAGCTAAAGGAGCACATTCTAATTCAATGCAAGGAAGCTAAGAACCTTGATAAAAGGTTATGGGAAAAGCTAACTAGAATAACCAGCTTAGAGAAGAACATAAATGACCTGATGGAGCTGAAAAACACAGCACAAGAACTTTGTGAAGTATACACAACTATCAATAGCCAAATAAATCAAGCAGAAGAAAAGATATCAGAGACTGAAGAGCAACTTACTGATATAAGGCATGAAGACAGGATTAGAGAAAAAAGAATGAAATGGAATGAACAAAGCCTCCAAGAAATATGGGGCTATGTGAAAAGACTAAACCTACGATTGATTGGTGTACCTGACAGTGATGGGGAAAATAGAACCAAGTTTGTACCAGCCTCTGCAAAAACACACCAAAATATAAAGACCAATGACACTTTGAAGACACTGTATCAACTAACATGCAAAATAACCAGCTAGCATCATGATGACAGGATCAAATTCACACATAAAAATATTACCCTTAAATGTAAATGGGCTGAATGCCCCAATTAAAACACACAGACTGGTAAATTTGATAAAGAGTCAAGACGCATCAGTGCTGTATTCAGGAGACCCATTTCACATGCAAAGACACACATATGCTCAAAATAAAGGGATGAAGGAATATTTACCAAGCAAATGGAAAGGAAAAAAAAAAGCAAAGCAGGCATTGCAATCCTAGTCTCTGATAAAACAGACTTTAAATTTAAAAAAATAGTTTAATTAATTTTTTAAGACCAGGTCTCACTCTGTCATCCAGGCCAGAGTGCAGTGGCACAACCACAGTTCACTGCAGTCTCAGCCTCCCAGCTCAGGTGATGCTCCCACCTCAGCCTCCCAAGTAGCTAGGACTACAAGCATGCACCACTACACGCAGCTAATTTTTTTTTTTTTTTTTTTTTTTTTTTTTTTTTTGAGACAAAGTCTCACTCTATTGCCCAGGCTGGAGTGCAGTGGCACGGTCTCAGCTCACTGCAATCTCTGCCTCCCGGGTTCAAGCGATTCTTCTGCCTCAGCCTCCTGAGTACCTGGAACTACAGGCATGCACCACCACACCCAGCTAATATTTGTATTTTTAGTAGAGATGGGGCTGGTCTCGAACTCCTGACCTCATGATCCGCCTGCCTTGGCCTCCCATAGTGCTGGGATTACAGGCGTGAGCCACCATGCCCGGCTCCTAATCTTTGTATTTTTTGTAGCAATGGGGTTTCACTGTGCTGCCCTGGCTGGTCTCCAACTCCTGGCCCCAAGTGATCCACCTGCCCCAGCTTCCCAAAGTGCTGGGATTACAGGTGTGAGCCATCGTGCTCAGCCTCAATTCTTCTGGATACACACATAGGAGTGAAACTGCTGGGGCATATGGCAACTCTGTTTAACATTTTGAGAACCCAATAAACTGCTTTCATAGCAGCTGCACCATTTTACATTCCCACCATCCCTGCACAAGGATTCCAATTTCTCCACATCCTCGTCAACACTTATCATTCCTCCACCAAAGCCCATGTAAGGAGCAGAAAGAGGGAGTCCTTGGGAACTGCAGAAAAACCATCCTTTGGGAAAAAGCAGTAAATTATATATAAAAGAAAACCTTTGCACTGTCCTCTTTTTTCACTATAGCCATACTAGTCAATGAGAAGTGGTATCTCACTGTGACACTGATAAGCATCTTCCTAATGACTAATGATGTTGAGCGTCTTTTCCTGTTTTTGGCTATTTGCATGTTTTCTTTGGAGAAATGGCTATTCAAGTCTTGTGCCCTTTTTTTTTTTTTTTTTTTTTTTCCAGACAGAGTCTCACACTGTCACCCAGGCTGGAGTGCAATGGTGCAATCTTGGCTCACTGGAACCTCTGCCTCCCAGGTTCAAGTGATTCTCCTGCCTGAGCTTTGTGAGTAGAGCTGGGATTACAGGTGCCTGCCACTACGCCCAGCTAATTTTTGTATTTTTAGTAGAGATGGGGTTTTACCAGGTTGGCCAGGGTGGTCTTGAACTCCTCACCTCAGGTGATCCCCCCCCATCTCAGCCTCCCAAAGTGCTGGGATTACAGGTGTGAGAGCCAGTGCACCTGGCCATGCCCATTTTTTAATGGGGTTGCTTTTTTGTTGAGTTTATTTGCAAATATTTTATCCCACTGTAGGTTGGCTTTTCACTCTCTTCCTTTCAGGTAACAGTGTTCTAAAATAGACTTGTGGTGATGGTTGCACAACTATGAATATACAAAAATCCATTGAATTGGACACTTTAAATGGTTGGATTGTACACCATTTGAGTTATCTCAGTAAAAGGGCTAAAAAAGTTAGCAGGGCATGGTGGTGCAGACCTGTAATCCCAGCTACTTGGCTACTTGGGAGGCTGAGACAAGAGGATCACATAATCCCAAGAGTCTGAGGCTATCGTGTGCTATAATCATGCCACTGCACTGTAGCCTGGGTGACAGAACAAAAACCTATCTAAAAATTTTTTTAAAAAGACAATTTGTGGGCCAGGAGCAGTGGCTCACGCTTGTAATCTCAGCACTTTGGGAGGCCGAGGCGGGCAGATCACCTGAGGTCAGGAGTTCAAGGAGGAATCAGCCTGGCCAACATGGTAAAACCTCATCTTTACTAAAAATACAATAATTACCTGGGTGTGGTGGTGGGCACCTGTAGTCCCAGCTCTATTTACAGAGGCTGAGGCAGGAGAATCACTTGAACCCAGGAGGCAGAGGTTGCACTGAGCCAAGATCACACCATTGCACTCCAGCCTGGCGACAGAGCGAGACTCAATCTCAGAAACGCACACACACACACACACACACACACACACACACACACATGTCATCATACAGCTACCCCACAGTTAGTGGTATCATTCCCAAGCTGTTGGGCCTTTGAATGGTTTTTTCTGATTTCTTGCTGTTCTTTTTTTTTTTGTTTTTTTGAGACAGAGTCTTGCCCTGTTGCCCAGAGTGCAGTGGCACAATCTCAGCTCACTGCAACCTCTGCCTCCCGAGTTCAAGTGATTCTTATGTCTAACCCTCCCAAGTAGCTGGGACCACAGATGCATGCCATCACACCCAGTTGATTTTATTTTTATTTTTTTATCTTTTTATTTTTTTGAGACAGAGTTTCACTGTTGCTGCCCAGGCTGCAGTACAATGGCATGATCTCGGCTCACTGCATCCTCCACCTCCCAGGTTCAAGCGATTCTCCTCAGCCTCCTGAGTAGCTGGGATTATAAGTGCATGCCACCATGCCTGGCTAATTTTTCTATTTTTAGTAGCTACAGGGTTTCATCACATTGGTCAGGCTGCTCTCAAACTTCTGACTTCAGGCGATCCATCCACCTGGGCCTCCCAAAGTGTTGGAATTACAGGCATGAGCCACTGCACCTGGCCTAATTTTTGTATTTTTAATAGGGGGGGGTTTTGCCATGTTGGCCAGGCTGGTCTCAAACTCCTCATCTCAAGCAATCCACCTGCCTCAGTCTCCCAAAGTGCTGTGATTACAGGCATGAGCCACTGTGCCCAGCCTGATTTCTCACTGTTCTAAGCACTAGGAAAGGGATTCAGCTTTACCTGCACCCCTGTTTAGTCATTCCTGGAAGAGGAAAGGACATTATAATGAAAATTTTTTCCAGTACTCTCCCTGAGTACTGCCCCTTCCCTTGGGTTAGAGCCAGGATGGTGTCTGGCCCCGGGGAGGAGCAGAGGCACACTTACCAGGGGAAGCCAGGGCGATGGAGCCTGAATGTGCTAATTCCAGCCACATATGAGAAATGGAAGCCTCCAGAGTTGAGAACCAAGGGAGTCAGATCAACCATGTGGCTGCAGGACAGGGTAGAGAGGGGACGTCAGCCCCAGGCCCCTCCACACCTCCTGTGCAGTTCTACAGCATGGACACAGGCACTGCCTACACAGAGCCTACCTCTGAGCCCAGACCCCTCACCTGTAAAATGAGAATAAGCACTCACGATGGTTGTGAGGATTAACTAACAGATTGAGAAGAAATGGTGGCCAAGCATGGCATACAGGACACTCCCAAAATGCTTTTTCATTTCCCTCAAGCCCAGAGTAAATCCCTTCCACCTCTTTGGGTTTGATGACAGGCCATTCCAGTTTAATTTCACTTCAGATCTGGAAATGTCCAAATTCTCCACCTGGAGGATAGAAAGGAAATCTCAGGACAGGTTTGGGGGCCTCACTTGAAGAAAAGTACCTTATAGAAGAGCCATGAGAATGACGTGGCTTTCATTCACTCAGCAGATACATTGGAACCATCTCTTGGGCCCACCTTGAGCTTGGTTAGGGGTACAGGAGATGGGGTACGGGGGCCGGGAACTAAGGAACTAACCCAGCCTGGGGAATGGAGGACTGCCTGGAGGAGGAGGCCAGACCTGAATGAGTCACCCAGGCTAAGTGGGGAGTCAGGAGGTGCAGGCAGTTAGTAAGTGCACTGCAGGCAGAGGGTAGCATGGGGAGCCATGCCCGTGGGGGAGAGGCAGAAGTGGGGCTGGAGATGTGGAAGGGGCCCCCTGGTTTTCCACCTGTCCTTTGGGAGCCCCAGGATCCTGTCTGGTGCACCTGGGGCTGCCTTGCTCACCTAAATCCAAGAAGGTGGAGCCCCTTGATGCCCTCAACCCCTTCCCGATGCCTTAACCAGAGCAAACCCCATTTATCTCCTTTATCCGCCAAGACCCTGTCTGCCAAGAGGGTTCTGCTGCTTAAAAGCAGACAGCTGAGAGCCACAGCTGCAGGCCCAGGAGAGCCACTGGGATCGTTCTGAGCAGGGGGCACCCAGGACTGCCTGGAGTGGGGGAGGCTCCCCACTGACTGACTTGCGGGGCAGCAGAGGGAAGGGACCAAAGACCCTCATCATAGTGTAGACAGGGGGTGACAGGGTCACCACGGAGACCACAGTGGTGGCAGTGGCAGAGGTGGCAGTGGGGTTGGTAGCAAGCACGGGCAGGTCAACTGGTCCTCTAAGAGGATGGGTTCTGCTTTCTTCTGTGTTAGCTTCCTTCCCCTCTTCTTGGGGTCGGCAACATGCCCAGGCTGGAGTACAATGGCACCATCTCGGCTCACTGCAACCTCTGCCTGCTGGGATTACAGGTGCCCAGCACCACACCTGTCAAAGACTGAAAATAAAGCTTGTTTCTTTGCAAGTCATGTGCTTTGATCCCCCACTATCAGTCATCCCTTCCTAGCCCCCTGCTGTGTGCAGGGACCTGCCTGGGCAGCCAAGTCTGCTCATCCCGGGACCTGGCAGCTGCCCTGGAAAAGAAGTGTTGGCAGAGCCGTGCCCACCCTCTCCTGCTGACTCTTCCTTCACCCAAGAACCAGGAAGGCATGAAGTTCCCCAAGTCTCCACTAAGAGCCTGGAGGTGGGAGGGCTTTCCTGGTCCCCTGGCTGGGCCAGAGCTGCCTTTGAAACACAGGATCGCTGCAGGTCTCCTACTCAGACTGCACGCTCCTGGGGGCAAGACGCCATCCTCTCCTACCCTGACAACACTGCTGACGGGGGTCTGGCCAAGCTCACCTTCCTTCCTGGAGGGCCATCTCCAGAGTGCTGTGGCCACACCCGTGCCACCCCCTCCCCACCACAGCAGGAGGTGCAGCTGCGTCCATTGTCGGGTTGGACAGCTTAGTGCCCACCCCCCACCTGGCAGCACAGTCCTTTCAGTCCCACAGCCCCGCTTCCTTGGCATTAATCTCAGCCCCTTCCTACCTCAGAGAGCAGGAACTTTGCCAGGAAGCTGGGGGATCAAGCAGGCCAAAGAATGGGACAGTGTGTCAAACAAGGAGAGCTGAGGTCCAGGATGTCCAGGGCCAGACTGGAGACTGCTGGCCCCAAGGCTGACAGCATCCTGACAGGACAGTGGGCCCAGATGCATGGAGAAGGGGACACAGTGATGAACAACTGACAAACACAGGAATAATAAATTTATTATAACAATCACAGATGGTGGGGTAGTGCACATAAAAAGGGGGGGGACCTCTTCTCACCAGAGGGCTGCCGGCCAGTGCCCAGAGTGGCAGGCAACACAGGGAGGTGCTCCCCTGCATGGCCCTGGCCCGCTGCCAGGCATGCTCTCTCTGGGTGGCGCAGTGTGTGGTGCAGTGTGTGGTGCTCTGAGGACGCAGGTCCTGAGGGTCCCGCTCTTCATCCTTCATAGTGGGGACATGGCCCTCACGTGAGCGGTACAGGGGTGCTGGCAACAGGATCCCCCAACATCCCTGCTCCCTGGGTGCCGACAGTGCTCAGCAGGAATGCCATGAGGGCTGAGGCCCAGCTGGTGGTGGGGGAGCCGCCAGCACCCATGGGCCAGCCCTCCCTCCAAAAGGCAGCCTGTTGCCCTGGACTCAGAGGACTCCCCGGGAGTGTACCCCACTTGCCAAAAGCAGCATAGCCTAAGCTCAAAACCGTGACCAGAGAATCCCATGTGTGTTTTAAGGGTTTCCTACGTCCTCTGTGTTCTCCTATAGAAACAAGCAGGGGTGTGTCTAGTACACACAAGATGCTCTAAGAACACCCTGAGTGCATCCTCACGCTGCTGCGATGGACCTTGACCCTGGACAGGCCACAGTGAGAGCAACCCAAGGATCGTATCTGGCTCCTTAGAAGAAGTCACATGGAGGGCCTTCACTGAGAAGTCAGCCGACGCCCCGCAAGCAGCCTGCTCTACTGCTCCCATCTCAGTTCTGTACAGGTGTGGGATTTCATTTGGCAGGTCCCCAAGGCAGAATATAAAAGCAGGAAAGCTAACCTAACCCCAGGCTCTCTAAGGAAGCCAACGCCTAGAAGTGTCTGAGAGGAGGCGTGTGTCCTTGCCCCCAATGAGGCCATGGACCATCCCTGCAGTCTTGGCTAGGCAGCCGAGAGGCAGGCCTGGTGGATGCTCTGGGCCCAGGTGTCTAGCAAGGCAGTGACCGAGTGCTTGTCCAGGAGTTGCAGCAGCCTGGAGGTCATGCAGTGGTCCACCAACTGGAGGAAGGGGTTGGCATCTGCAACACAACAGCAGGCGTGAGCCTAAGGTGGCCAATGCTGCACCCACACCCCACACACCCAGCAATGCTCTGGGAAAGGGCAGCCCCAGCCTTGGGCCAAAGCACAGGGAGGTGATGTCCTGCACACTGCCCGAGCCTTCAGGCTCTCCTCCCACAGCCTCGTTGTCAGTGAAGAACTGAATCCCAACAGGATCTAGGGCCCAAGGCTCTGCCTCTAACAACCCTGGGGGACCCAGCCCGGCTCTGCTGTGTGCCGGCTCTGGGCTCAGGGAGACTGCCCCCTACCACCGTGGTTCTCTCTGGAGCCACAACACCCAGATGGGGCCCTGTAAGCCCAAGCTACTGGTGGGATCCGTGAGCCCCACCAAGCTCCCCAGTGGCCTCTGGGAAGAGCAGGGTCTGTTCTTGAGCTATGGGCTTACTCACCCCTTAACCACTGAACATGACCACCATGGACAGCTGAACTGACACAAGATGAAGGGGCTGAAGGGATACAGTGGGAGTAGTGACCTTCTTTCTCAGATGACCACTGGATAACCCACTCCTGTCCATGCAGGGGGGAGCCAGAAGACGGGAGAGAGGGGCTTGAGCTAGGGAGGGGCAGGAGCACAGAGGCTGTCCATGCTGCACTGGAGGCCTGGTTTTCCACAATGACCCCTGCCTGCCGTGGGCCTCCAGACAGCTCCTCTGGGTCTACCCACCATATTGCCACTGCCGGTCGATCCACAGTGGGCTTTGGGCAGGATAGTCAGCAGGCACACTGAGCTCCAGCGGTGGCACACTCGGGAGGTCCTTGTCATCTGCAACACAGAAGGCTGTATCTGTGACCTGGGCAATCCTCTGCCTGCCCTGCCTCACAGCCCTGCTCTGGAACAGGACTTTTCACACGCTGGAAGGTTCTGGTGAGGCTTGTGGCAAAGCCTGGAGTTATCTCTGACTCTCAGATTTCCAAACGTGAAGCCTGGAGTGCCCTGTGTAGATGGGTGTCCAGAGGTCCTGCCTACCACCTCCCTAAGGGTCCCAGGCAAGCAGAGCCACATCTGTGTTGAGGAGGTGAGGGTGTACGGGCTCCGGCAGCGGGGACTGAGGCATGGCCAGACTATCTGGGGCCTGGTGTGTGTGAGGACACAGTGGACAGCCTGGCGGGACATTAACACAGGGTGGGTTCTGGGCACTGTGCCCTCTGGCTCTGACGGCAGAGCCCTGGGGCTGTGGTCAACGCTTGCTCTCCCATGCCAGCCCCAGCCCTCCTGGCCACTCACCCAGTTTGCAGATCAGGTGGACAGTGCCATTGTTGTTGCAGTGAGAAGAGTCCAGGTTTACCAAGAACCTGGGGTCCAGCCTGGCTACCTCACCCTGGAGCATGCTGGGGATGCTCTGCCGCTCATCATCCTCAAGATTCTGCTTCCAGGTGCACACCACCGGGGCCCTGGAGAGGCGGCATGGTGACCACACTGGGCATACATGGCCCAGGGCTGGCCGCCCTCCGCAAAGCCCAGACCAGCTGGACGTACGTGATGGATGGGCCGTGAATGGCGGTCATGGCTGGAACGAACGTGCGGTACAGGGAATGGTTGAAGATGGGTGAGCGGATGTTGGCCAGGATGGCATCCAGGAGCGGCTGGCATAGGTACTGCTGTTTGGTCGGTGGCACCCGGGGCAGTGGGGGAGTGGGCTGGAAGCAGGATGGGCACGGTCAGCAGCCCAGGACCTGAGAGTTCCCCATTTAGGGGGCTTCCCACTCCAGCACCATCGTCACTCACAGCCAGATTCCCAAGGCCTCTCTCACAGCCTCCACCTTTGTTACAATGTTGGCTGATCCTGGGAATAATCCCCTACCCCCCATAGCCTGTCCTCCCAAGAGTCCCTGCCCCCTCTGCACCAAGCGGCAGAGGCACCCACAGGGGCCGTAGACAGAGGGTGACTTATCCCACATTCCCACCCAGCACAGCAGACCTGGCCTGGAAGCCTGGTGGGCAGGGTCCAAGATCAGGCCCAGCCCCCACCCAGCCACCCTGATCTTGAAGGCCCCTCCCAGTGGCACTCCCAGGAGCTCTTGGGGGAGCCCTGGTTCCTCCAGGGGTGCCTGGCAGCCCACTCACCACTGCCATGTCATTCTTGAGTTTCTTCAGGGCAATCTCACACTTTTGCAAGGCCTTCAGGGGGCACCTGCAGAGACAGGGGACTTGGGCTGACCTCTGTGCTGAAAGGGTGGGAGACATGGCAGCTCTCAGGCTTGGGTCTGGGATCCCAACCACTGCCACTGGGCTTTGGCCATCAGAAACCTCTGCAGGAGCTCCCGCCAGTTGACCAGCTGTTCCCAGACCCAGAGTCTAAGTCAGCCAGCCCTCACCCCCAGGAACTACTTGTCCCTGGTTAGCAGAGTGAGGCCATGGGTCAAGAAAAGGGACAGTGGCCAGGCCTCTGACCAGGCTGGGAAGGCCTCATTCTCATCTAAGCCATTCCCTGCCCTGCTCAGACCTATAACCCTAACAAAGGATCAACTCACAAAGCCTTGGAGGACCACCCAATAGTGACTGGCATTCTATCCAGACAAGCAGAACAGAGACCGTTCTAGACAGGGGTTGGGGGAGAGCCAGAGTTGCGATGAGAGGGAGGTATATGCCAATGCCCATGCTGTTCTGAGGTGCTGGCCACGTTCTGATCCTCACAGCAGGCCACGGCCGGCAGGCCTGCCTTCCACCTGCTTCTTACCAGCACCATCTTGTTTCATTTTCGTGACAGCACACATGGGCTACAAATGGGGTAACTGAGATGCAGTCACCTGCCCATGGTCACTGGCAAGTCAGAGGCAGAAGTCCAGGGCAGGCTCAGGCCCACCACGGCCAGCTAATGGTCAGGACATTGCAAGCTGGGCCCCTGGCTGCTGGCTGGAGGAGGTCTGGCTGTGATGGCCCAGTATGAGGACCGCAGCAGCAGCCGGGAGTAGGGCAAAGGCTGGGCACCAGCTAAAATGAAGCCTGGGCTTGAAGCCCCAGCACACACCAGAGTAGGGCCTTGGAGGCCTCTGGCAAGGGCCCAAAGAGTTGCCTGGTGCCCTTGCTAAACCCACATCATTACCAAGTGCCCATCTATGGCTGGGCCACCCATGACCCTGCGGACACTCCAGGGGTTGTGGGCAAAGCTTACTGCTTCGAGGGGTCTGTCAGAATGTCCAGAAGGCTATTCATCTGACTCAGGTCCTTTTTTCTGTCTGGGACAGAAGAGGGTACACTAAGATGCAAGCCCCGATGTATCCCCCAGGGTGCCAGCCCCTGCCCCGGCCGCAGCCCACCTTCGTTCTTGTCAATCTTGTTTATCATGTGGTGCAGGGGCTCGATGTACTTGGACAGCTGCTTCAGCTTGTCCAGGTACTGCTGCTCCTCAGCCTGGCTGGAGCTGGCTGGGTTCATGACAGAGCTGGGGTTCACTGCAGGACACAGGCGGGTGAGGCCACAGCCCTCGACCCTCGGGTGGGGAGCTTGAGCTCTGAGGGCCCCAGAACTCGCACACCCAGTACAGGCTGAGGCCTCGTAAAGGTGAGGAGTGATCTCAGCACCTCAACCTGCCAGGCCTAGTACAGGTCACACGATGGGGCCCCAACTTACCAGGTGTGTTTAAAGGCCCAGGTGAGGGAACGCTGAAGTTCTGTGGGGTCCGTGCTGTCACTGGGCTCTGAGAGGGCTGTGGTGAGGGGCTGGGCAGGAAGCTACTAGGGGATGGGGCAGGGCCAGAGCTGCAGCCAAGTGAGAGAAACATGTGAGCCAGATCCAGGAAGGGCAGCCTCAAGGGCCAGGCGGGGAGGGCACCCCAGGCCAGGCCTATCTGAAGTTGGAATTGGGCTGTGAGCTGGGCTGGCCAGGCTGCAGGGACGGCTGAGGGGGAGGGGGCATCGACTGCGGGGTCTGCACCTGCTGGCCCGGCGATGGTGAGGACAGCATTGGGAGGCTGCTCTGGCTGACCTGGAAGTGGAGGGGCTCAGCCGGCGCAATACCACATGCCCACCCACCTCCACACCAACTGCCCACCGCACACACAGGCTCGTCCTCCCCCACAGCCTCACCACACACCTGTGTGTTCATCCAGATGCCACCTGGACACACACACAGGCACACACTCCCCCAGCCTGGCACACAGCATGAGGTGACCAAGAGGCTGGCAGGGGGACCCAGGCAGGGAAGCCCTTGCTCCTTGACCAGGGGCCCACAAGGACACAGGCTTTGGGGCTGTGACGTGGGAGTGTGAGGAAAAGGGGAGTCTGGAAGGCAATACCCTTGGCCTGGCCTTCCCTGCCATGCCTGCCTGTCCTATGACACACTGCTCTGTGGGTTGGTGAGGACCCTGCTCTGCTGACCAGTGGGATCGTCTTCCTGCATGCTTCCATGAGCCCCTGCAGCCCCCCAGGCTGACTGCACCAAGGAAAAGCCCAGTGGCCATGGCATCTGTTGTGGTTAAACATGCAGCTGCAGGGCTGGTCCCACGCTGTGTCCCACCTGGAGCAGGTGGACCAGGGAGCCACCCACACACCTATGGTGGCACTTGCATCAGCCCACACTAGCGCACCTAGGAGAGGTGAGCTACTCAATGTCAAAGATACCTGGCCCAGAGCCTGGTTCTGCCACACAGGTGTGTACCTGAGTCCTCTGAGGTCCTGTGTGTCTGCAGAGCAAGGCTGCTGCTCTGCTCCCCCAGGCCTTGCTGGGCCCGACACAAATAAGATCAACCACCCCAGTGTCCACACCAGGGACACCACTGTCTTCATCTGTAAACTCAAGGGATGAAACCACATCACTCAAGCATGTGTGAAACACCCACACCTTCCTCGGGTGGAGCACAGATGGCAGCTTTGACGGGGAGGATAGCTGTCTGCCAGCCCAGTGCTGGTGATGGTGGCATGAAGTCCCAATCCCTTGCACACTGGGGGTACCCTGAAGGCCCTGCTAGCTTCAGAGGCCCCCAGGGGCCCCTGGTGGCATTTCCCCACACCCTAGTCAACCTCCTGCATGCCAAGCATCCCCCCCATAACCTGCTTCTTAGGAGCCCAGCCCCTGGACCGTCCATTTCTGTAGACCAACTCAGTGCTTCTCCAGGGGCACTCTGGACATGAAAGCCTGCCTGGGGCCACAGCTCACACCACCCCAAGCACCTCTGCCACAGTGCTGTGAGTACTGGGATAGGACTGCTACTTTCTCAGCTCCTCAAATTGGGGCCCAGGCCCAGAGCCCACAAACAGAATGCTGCTCTCCTCCCCCACCCCACCAGGCCGTGGAAGGCAGGGTGGCACTGCCCTTTCAGCACCACCTGGACCAAGCTCCTGGAGCGAAATGCTGTCTTGCCTGTTCCATGGGATGTGCCTGACAGCACTGCACAGGATGCTGGCTGCAGGCTGCTCCTGAGCCAGGTGTGCTGGGAGACCAAGGGGTGGAGGGCTCAGGCACAGGGCATGACCAGAGCAGGGCACTTTCAGCATAGCTGGGTCAGAGATCCCTCCTATCCAAAGCCACTGGCCCACTGGGTCATCAACTGATGGAATGAACTGTTCCCACTGCTTTGTGGTCAAGACACCCTGCCTGGGAGAGGAGGCGCAGAGTGCAGGAGGCCCCAGCCTTGGTCTCATCACTTGGGCCTCATCACTCTGCCGAGTGAAGCAAAATGGCTCGCAGTGATTCTCGCTGAGGTTAGCAAGGTCACCCCTCTTCCTGCTTGCAGGTCAGGGCCCCTCCCCCTCGTCTCTCCCTGACCACCTGTTCCAGAGTGGCGCCTGTGCTTGAGCAGGTGCCCCTTCTAGGAGACGGTCAGCTCTTGTCTACCGCCTAAAGCTTGGTGCTTCTCTGAGGAGCAAGTCAGCTGCAGGCTGGGCAGAGGCCGTCAAGCGGGGGAAGGCAACCACACAGCCCTCACTGCCACCTGAGAGTTCTCATCTGCTCCTGAACCTCAGGAAGCCCAGCATTCACTCTGGGCCTGAAGCAGCAGTCTCATCAGCCACACCCTTGGGGCCCCCAGGCACCCACCCGGCGCTTAGGTCTATCTCAGTTCTTCAGCTGCCCCAGCAGCCAGCAGAGCCCTGAGGATGGGAGGCAGGGAGACTTCTAGTGGGAAGAAAAACAAAGGGCACCCTTTCATTTCCAAGAGGATGAGAGCAGGAAACCAGGCCCTGTGCCCAGGTGTCAATGGAGGGCAGTCCAAGTCCAGCACCTGGGATGAGAAGCAGCCCCTCAAAGACTCATCTGAAGACAAAACTGGCTCAACAGAGGCAGCCAGAGAGACGAGAAAGAACCTTCCAGCCCTTGGGCTCGTGTCAGATCTGGGATTGGAGCAGGAAAGGGGAAGGCAACAGTGCCTCTCCAGTCAAAGGACGAGCCCCTAGTGGGGAAGACACCGCCTGCTTACACTTGCCAAGGAAGCATTGTAGCATATGCTACGCCACCCCCTGGACACCGTGCTGGGCACTGTGGTCCAGCATGCACCCAGCACAGAATCCTGCTTGGACCTGGTAGCCTGAGTCCGTGAGGCATGCCCACTGTAACAGGAAGATGCAGTCATGGGCCGTCAGGACCGGGGAGGGAGTCTGGGCCCTGCGAGCCCTCTGGAGAAGAGCCCATGGGGCATGTACGTTCCCACTCTTTCAGCTCCATCTGTTTTCTTGGACCCAGTTGGTTGCCACAAGGAAAGAACAAGAGCAGAAGGGCAGTGTGGACACCAGACTGCATCCTGTTGACTGCTGAGGGCAGGTGGCTGGGGAGGACAGTGGCCACAGGACCACCACCTGGACACACCGGAGTCATTAGGTTCTGGCTCCTGAGAGCTCAGAGGGGACACAGTGGGGCAACTCCTGGTGAAGACAACTGATACGTTCCTGGAATAAGCTCTCTCTTCTCGAAAGGGACTGACTAGATTGAAAGATACTAATACAAAAGCAGCAGCACACCTCTGGAGCTAGCTGTTGTGGGCAGGTCAATGCCTTTGGTTCATGGGGCCCAGCATGCCTCACATCCCCAAGGCTGGCCCACAGCCGGGTGTGGGGGGCTGTGCCAGGGAGCCTGGTGTTCCGGCCCATCATAGAGGGCTGGCCTGGGGGAGAGCCCTCTGTAGGAAAGGCCAGGACTAGAGAGGGCTGCAGAGCAGCCACTTGGGCAGTAGGGAGACCTCCACTCTAGGGTGCCCCTCCATTGGCTTTCTTGCTCCCAAAACTCCTGCCAGCATTTCCTTTCTTGCAGCTGACAAGCATGAACAAACTTGCTTTAAAAAAAAACAGAACAAGACTGGGCACCGTGGCTCACGCCTATAATTCCAGCACTTTGAGAGGCCGAAGTGGGTAAACTATTTGAGGTCAGGAGTTCGAGACCAGCGTGGCCAACATGGTGAAACCCCATCTCTACTAAAAATACAAAAATCAGCCAGGCATGGTGACAGGCACTTATAGTCCTAGCTATTTGGGAGGCTGAGGCAGGAGAATCGCCTGAAGCCAGGAGGTGGAGGTTGTAGTCAGCCAAGATCACACCATTGCACTCCAGCCTGGGGGACAGGAGCAAGACTCCATCTCAAACAAACAAACAAAAAAGAACAAAACCAGAACCTTGTCCTGGTTTTGTGCCTTCCTTCCTCGTTCCAGAAATCCTGTGGCTTTTGTCTACTGCCAGGACAAGGAATACTTTCTAAATACTGCCTCATTTGTCCTCAGTGAACCAACCCCAAAGGTTCAGGGGTATGCTCCTCACTGCCAGAGTAAACGGGCAGAATCTGGTGACTAAATCTATGTGCAGTTAGCCGGCATCTTCCCATGACAGCACTTTCACTCCCCCCACACAGTGCAATGAGGACAAACCAGGATTCTCCATGGCATTTATTCCAAGGCACTAACTTTTTCAGCTTCATCATATATTTCTCTATCCTTCTTCTGCTCCATCTAACCTCCTTGCCTTTGGGGGTTGGAAGCTTCTAGAGAGAGACCTATTAGCTGGCATAACTCAGGGCAAACTTAATCAAAGGGGCCAGGGAAGGCTGCGGAGAAAGAGACTGAGTGGGTTTGGGAACTGGTGAGAAGGAGGGAGGGGCTACCTGTGAAAAGCCCAGGTGGAAACGACAGCAGCTGGGTATGGGGAGTGGGCATCGCACAATAGCATGGGCAAGCCAAGGCCCAGGACAGAGCCTGGCCTTGCAGGGGGATGGGGGGGAGCCCACCCAGGAGTGCCCAGCAAACCAAAAGGAGGAGCCAGGTCATCAGCCCAGCAGGAAGGGGAGTGAGGAGTTTCCAGAAGAATCCTGCTGAGAGGCCAGGGGGAAAGTTTCATTTGAGCCCTCGATCCTGACTTGGCGGCTCTCTGAGGGCACTCTCAGTCTGTAAAGGGGCTATATGCTCGAACTACAACCTGCTGCAACGAGAAACAGTGAGGCTCTGTACACAGAGCTTAGCTCAAGGCCTGGCGTGTATCACACACTGAGAACACTGGGGACTTTTTGTGTTTATAACAATCCATCCTACATGCCGCTACTAAAGTCATTCCTCCACATTACATGCCAACTTTACTCTGTGAACCCAGTGGATACTGAGCCAGAGGCTATGGGAAAGGAGGAAAAGCAGTTCTAGCAGACAGAGCGCAGAACCCAAAGGGGTCTGGTCAAGGAGACACCAGCAGCATGTGAGCAGGTCGTGGAGCTCACAGTCTCTAGGCCATAAGGAGCTGCACCCTGGCCTCTACCCACACTGGCCTCCTTTCCACCACAGCCACACAACTTACTTCCTCACCCCCAACTTCTGCTCCTCTGGAAAGCTCTTTCACCAAAGCCTTTCTACCAGCAGATTCTAGGCACTTCCACCTCCTGCAAATCAACAAGTACCAAAAGGGAGGTCTCTGCCAAAGAAGGTAAATTCCAGTCAGTAACTATGTAAATGGCACATCTGGGGTAACCCAACGGGTTAGTTAGTGTGCAGCGGAGGGCAAACTGAACATGCCCTGAATGGGGGCCCAGGCCACTCTCTTGGTAGTGTGAGGTGGGTGGCACCAGGCTTGGGGCCACATGGACCAAGGGTCATCCTGGCTCAGCCTCCACTTCTTCCTCTGTAGAACAGAGTTGCAGAGGCGCCACTGCACAAGCCAGGGGTGGTGACAGTGCCTGCACATGGGCATTCAGGGATAGGCAGGGACCATGTCTGCTAGGATTATAGAAGCATTTCCCCTAAAACAGAAACTGAATTGTAAAGTTCTTTTGGCAAATTTGAGGTTTTCACAACAAACCCACTAAAATGGAAAGCCTGTATGATTAGAGAACTTCGGCATCATTTTATTCTCAGAATCTTAGCACAGTGCCTGGCACACAGAATGCATGTGGTAACTATTTGTTAAACAAATGACTATACCATGGAGTAATTCCAAATTTCATATGATAAAGAGAGCCCGGAATTCATATCCCTGAAAAGCATAATATACACAGAAGTCTACCTCTATGTAGAAAGGGGATGTGTGTTACAAATTACACACTCTACACCACAAACTCTACAACAGCATGGCCCAGTGCCAATTTGGCCACAATAGCCACGTTTTGGAGTCTGTGCTGTCCACTGCAGCAGCCACTAGCCTCCCTGTGGGCAAATAAGGGCTTGAAATGTATTTGGTGGGACTAAGGAACTGCATTTTTCATTTTACTTAATTTTAGCTGATTTTTAGAGTTTTGTTTTCAATTTTATATATATATACACACTCACACACGTGTGTGATATATCACACACGTGTGATATACATACACACACACACACACACACACACACACACACTTTTTTTTAATTAGAGATAGTGTGTCGCTATGTGGACCAGGCTGGTCTCAAACTCTCAAACTCCTGGCCTCAAGTGATCCTCCCAGCTCAGCCTCCTGAGGTGTTGGGATTACAGGCGTGAGCCCCCGTGCCCAGCCTAATTTTAGTTAATTTAAATGTAAACAGCCATACATGTTTAGTGGCTACACTATTAGATAGCATAGCTCTAAAAAGCAAAACTTTTGCTTTAGCTTCTATTTTATTTTTACCATGAAAATGCCTTGCAGCCTAACTATTTTAAGCTGAAAAGATCCAGATATTTATTCATATCCTCTTGAGAAGCAGAAGATGGGCTTGGCTTCATTTAAGAAAAAAAGTGACTATGGGTTTGGCACTCTGAAAGCCACCATCAAAGGAAGTCACCGGCAATGATGACAGGTGTGCTTTACAAAGGCACTCACAGGACACCCCGAGCTCCCAGCCATGCCCTGGGTGCTGCCCTGAAAATACCTGTGCCATGAGCTGTCTGCCCAAAGGGATGGAGCTTGATGGGATGGTGGACACAGCAGTGGTGGGCATGAACCAGGCTCTTACGTGCATCCCACCTTGGGCCAAGGCTTCCGTGATCATCTTTGAGGACAGAGGGACAACAGACAAAGTGATCGCAACAAAGAAATTCAGTGCCTGGGCAGGTGGAGAGGGCATGTGTAGCCTCTGCAAGAAGGAGCACCAGGGCGAGGGACCCTTGGGCAGCTCAGGGCAGCCTGGAAAGGCAGGTCACCCACATGTTCAAGCCCACAGCACCTCCAGGTCTGTCTGGGCATTGGGAATCTAGAAGAGTTGCCAAGAATGCTGCTTCCAGACCTTTCTATTCTACTGGCTGCTCTCCTACACTGGTGTTCTTAACACACCTCTGAACACACGTTGCTAACAGAGAAGAATCCTACAGCCCACAGAACCATCAGAGCCAGAACTTGAGGGCCTGGGCTGGTGTTTCTGGGAGACCAGGCTCCTGGGGACAGACTTCGAAAGAGTACATTCCACCAAAGCTTGTGATGAGAACACTTGACTGCCACTGAACTGTGAGCTCAGGTAAGCTTGCTCACAGCATCCTGCCTTCTCAGTGGCACATCACTTACAGCCTGAACCCAAATCATCCTCATCTCCTCCTCTAGGCCTCTCTGAGCCTGTTGGTCCTAGTATCTATTGAAGAACTGGTTTTAATAAAAATGGACAAAGGTGAGCAAGAGAAGCCTGGGGACTGCTTGGCGGGCCTCCTCCCTGATGAGGAAGTTCACCTCCACAGGGATGCGAGTCAGGAACTCCAGCGTGAGCCAGGACCATTTCCCTCATCAGTGCATACCTCTTGAACTACAAAGGCAGCAGGGCAGCAGAGCACTGTTGTGGGCCCAGACCCGACCACTCTTGCTCTGGGCTCTGATTTGGGGATAGGGCCTGACTCTCGTCCCTGGAAAGCAGTGCCTGCAGGCTCTTAGGATGGTTACAAACTAGAACAAAACACATCAGGCTCAGGAAGAAAGCAGGACTGATCCACGGAAAAACAACACATCTCATGGTGGGAGGCTGTGTGCTGGGTCCCAAGCTCCAGGAGGTGCTGCCAGCCTTCCACGCAGGCAGCGATGGGTGGCAGTAACAGTAATGGGTGCCAGCTGGAGAGTGGCTGCAGGGAAACCCATGGCCTCACACACGTGGCCCACACTCACAACCATGGGCACACACAGGAGGCACCAGAAGCCGGGAGTGACACAGCATAGCAGATGCCAACCAGAACCTCACTCATTCCTGCAGCCAGAGCAACAAATGAACTTCCTGGGGGGTGAGAAACATAAAGAAGCAATCCCAATGGGGTAAAAGTCTATTTACCACTGCCTGCAGCACTTCGGAGGAGCCCTTCTGAGAGTGCAGCAGTGCTCAACAGCACTTGTTCCACAAGGGAGAAAGGCCTGGAAGTAAGTCAGATGGTATGAGAGACGCAAACTTTTTTCCAGGAAGAGAAAAACAAACAAACAAAAAAACACAAGGTATGCAAAGCTTAAGTCTAATATACTGCTGACTGATGTTCTTGTTACTGAGAACTCCTGATAAGGAAAGCCCAATTTCTTTCAACTACAAATGCCAACACAAATGGATCAGATGAGTGAGGCAGCTACCACCCAGGACGCACTGTTAAGTGACGATATTTCACTATTTCCTAACACTCATAGCGGAATCCAAAAAAACCTCTCCCCCCACCCCCCAGGTCTGACTCTCCCCACTGTAGCTGCTATGCAGAAGGGTCCACAGAAAAGAGAGAGGGTCCTCCAGGGTGGCCAAGGCTCCAGTCGGGCAGCTGTGAATCTAATGCCACGTCCATAATGGGAGTCTGGATGATAATTCTTTGTGACTTGTAAATTAGAGCTCTGTTTTCACATACTACAAGAATAGAAGGTTAAACGACAAAAGTATACGGACTGTTTGAAAATGAGATGCGTGACCAGGCACAGTGGCTCATGCTTGTAATTCCTGCACTTTGGGAGGCTGAAGTGGACACATCTCTTGAGGTGAAGAGCTCGAGAACAGCCTGGCCAACATAACAAAACACTGTCTCTACTAAAAATACAAATATTAGCCAGGTGTGGTGGTGCATACCTGTAATCCCAGGTACTTGGGAGGCTAAGGCAGGAGAATCGCTTGAACCCAGGAGGTGGAGGGTGCAATGAGCCAAGATCGCACCACCGCACTCCAGCCTAGGCAACAGAGCAAGGCTCCATCTCAAAAAAAAAAAAAAAAAAAAAAAGAAAGAAAATGAGATGTATTCTGTCCTGCTTTTTGCTTTTTTAAAGAGACAAGAGTTTTGCTCTGTCTCCCAGGCTGGAGTACAATGCTGTCATCAAGGCTCACTGCAGCTTCAAACCTCTGGGCTTGTGTGATCCTCCCACTTTGGCCTCCCGAGTAGCTGGGACTATAAACACGCACCACTGTGCTCAGCTAACTTTTTATTTTTTTGTAAAGACAGGGTCTCACTGTGTTGCCCAGAATAGTTTTGAACTCCTGGGTCTCAAGTGATCCTCTCACCTCGGCTTCCCAAAGTGTTGGGATTACAGGCATGAGCCACTGTGCCTGGCCTGTCTTGGTTTTATAGGGGAGAAAGAGAAGTCTGCTCTGTCCTGCTAAGTCTCCTTGTGGGTGACATCACCCTTCTCAGTCACATAAATAACACTGGAAAGAGAACCAGATGTGCACACCACAGGCTGAGCAATTTTTCTAGAATACTCAGTCCCAGGCTACCATTTACCACACCCATCACGACAGCACTGCAAGGGCCTGACAGGGCACCTCTCTTCGGCTCTCAGAGGGCAGACCTGAGAGTCAGGGCATGGAAGCCTGCCAGCATTGGGGCCCCCAATCCCAGAATTTCATTCATGAACTCAGAGGCCTGTTTCTGCAGCACACAGCAGCTCACACAAAGCTGCAACATGTGGTCACCAAGTCCTGATGTTCACTGTGTGATCACCACGAGGGGGAGCTCCAATCTGCATCTCTGAACTTCTCATTAGATGGTAGCTGATCAGATCAGAAGGCCCTCAAAGTGAACCAGTCACTCACCTCTGATGAGCTTCAGGAACAATCTAGGACATCAAGATATGCGTCACTGGTAATAGCAAAAAATCGGAAATTATCTCAAGATCCAAGAACAAGATGGTAATTGAGGATGGCAGGAGACATTCCAAGGAGTATGACAGAGTCCCTTGGCGTCGACCAGTGCTTGATAATTAGAGGAAGGACATTTCATTCCATGTTGAAGTGGAAGATGCTGCACAAAACCTCAGGATAGCACGGCCTTGACTATGGGAAAGAACCAGAAAGGACACCAGACCTTCTCTCTCATGGAATGGTTCTCTTACTTCTATTTCTCTCTACTTTCTGGCTTCTACAGTTACCACACATACTTTTAAAGTTTTTGGATCAGAGAACGATAGCCTTACCTGGTCACTGCCAATTTAAGTTTCAAAGGAAGATCGTGAATCCAGACAGTCCTGCAGAGGGCTTGCTGCGCCCAAACCCCCTTCCCCCAGCAGGGGGCACTGCTATTGCTGGAACAATGCAGTGAGGGCACCCAATCAGCCCCCAAGAAACTGCTTCCTTGCAACAAGGCCAAGACCAAGCCCTGACAGAAAACCAGCAGAATGCAGGTTACAGAATCTCAAGGTGCCACATCTGAACTGAGAAGTACCTCATAGATACGTCCTACCCACTGCTGGACTTCGAGAACCTACAAGGCTCCTCTGCCACCCAGCACTTGGGAATTCCCTGCATGACAGCACATGGTGCCACAGGGCAGGTAGGCAATGCTCTTTAAAACACCAAACTCGTTCTGCAACTAACCACAGTGGTGACCACTCTCCATTCTCCTTCCTGTGCCAGCCAGGCGGGGGACCTCTATCTGAAACAAGGAGTGGAGAAACCGGCAGGAGACCAGCACCCCGATGATGGGTTCAGCATGGGCCATGAGCACACACAGCCGACCTGCTTCTGGAAGGTGATGGGATGCCAGCAAGACTGCATGGAGGACACTTTCTTGAGCTAGAAGCCTAATGAACATACCAGCTGGGCCTGAACCAGCTGAAAACATTGGCTGTTCCCCCGGATGCTCACTTTCCAAATACCAAAAAATGGAAAGAAAAGGAAAGTTCGGCAGGGCACAGTGGTTCATGCCTGTAATCCCAACACTTTGGGAGGCTGAGGCAGGTGGATCACTCGAAGTCAGGAGTTTAAGACCAGATTTGCCCATCTCTACTAAAAATAACAAAAAAAAAAAAACAAAAACAAAAACAAACAAACAAAAAAACCGTCATAAAATAAGCTGGGTGTAGTGGCGTGCCTATAGTCCTAGCTACTTGAGAGGCTAAGGCAGAAGAATCGCTTGAACCCAGGAAACAGAGGTGGTAGCGAGCCAAGGTTATACCACTGCACTCCAGCCATTCTAGCCTAGGTGACCGAGCAAGACTCTGTCTCAAACAAAAAAAAAATAAAGAAAAAAGAAAAGGTAAGTTCTAGGCTGGGCATGATGGCTCACACCTGTAATCCCAGAACTCTGAGAGGTTGAGGCAGTCAGATTACTTGAGGTCAGGAATTCAAGACCAGCCTGGCCAACAGGGTGAAACCCCATTTCTACTAAAAATACAAAAATTAGGCAGGTGTGGTGGTGTGCGTCTGCAGTCCCAGCTATTTGGGAGCCTGAGGCACATGAATTGCTGAACTCAAGAGGTGGAGGTTACAGTGAGCCAAGATAATGCAACTGCAATCCAGCCTGGGTGACAGAGTGAGATTCGTCTCAAAAAAAAAAAAAAAAAAAAAGAGCTGCTCTCACTTTCCTGCTGGGCTTGACCTGCGGTATAGACGTTTCCATGAAGTGAGGTCCTGAACAGGGGGAATGACAGTCCAAAGAGGCAAAGGCAGCAGCTTCCAATGGCTGAGCAGTCTCTATGTGCCACCACCAAGCTGGCTCTGAACACACACCACATCCTTCCTCTGCATGAGAGACCAGGACAAGGGAGCCCCCTTGGAAGCCTGAAGACATGCCAAGACACACAGGGAGATGGCAGAGACCTCCAACCTCATCACACAAGGTGGTCAGCCTCCCTCAGCTGTAAGTAAGCGTGACTTTTGTGGTGTGTTTCACACAAGGCTCCATTTAAGTAAGAAGGTGACATGCGGACCCTGGGCCCAAGTCATTTGGTGCCATGCCGAGGTAGGACGCAAGCTCAGCTACAGCCAAACACCTCAGATTCCCCCCCTCAGGTGGCTTCCCAGGGACCTGAAAGAGGTAGCAGGCACCAGGAAGGACATTAAGGAGCACCCCCCCAGGTGTGAGGTGCAGCCTGCCATGCAGCACTGCGCACCCAGGCACTGCACCCAGCAGGCCTGCAGAAAATCACAAGACCAGGTTGTGGCTGGCACCCTTAAGATGACAGCAAAGTGTAGGCACACTGCCAGCTGTGGGCTGAAACTCAGCCACAGTCTTACCACATCAACTAACACATTCTGATTCTTTCTAAAGCCAGCCCCACCTCCAAGTCAGGATCAACAGTGTTTCCACCACCACGTGGAAACAGGAAGAACTGAAGCCCCAGACTGCACGTCTCCCCACCTCAGTGGCAGCAAGGAGAGGTGGGGCTATCCGAGAAGGTACAGAAACCCTGGGCCTCCAATCCAGGACACTAGGAGGCCAGGTGAGCCCGTCTACATTTCACTAACACTTGACACACAGAGACACATGTTCTGCACATGTGACACACCAGCAGGCTCAGCAACATGAGAGCAGCACGCTTCTCACCACATGGCGCTGGAGTCCCTGAGTGCAGGTGAGCACCAGGATGCCCTCTCCCACACTCCTGCTGTGTGTGGCTCCCATCTGCTTCGGAGCATCTAGAAAGCTCCCCCTCCACCGTGGTCCGCTCTGTACTCAGACTCTCAAATGGAAGGTGAGAGGTGAGGATGAAACTGCAGCCTTCTCCTCTCTGATACACATTCCCAGAGTCACTCAGAGTGGCAAGGAAGAAGGATGATGAAGGATGCCCAAGCAAAGCTGGAAACAACATGCACTATGCAGCTGGTGGGTCCTAGACATGACCAAGCGCACACACAGCTGGCCACCCCAAGGACTCTAGGGGTGTCTCACAGAGTGCAAGGGGGACAGAAGCCCCTGCTTTACCAAATTAACCTCAGCACCTAATCAAACCAGGACCCTCACTGTAGCACTCCATGCACAGGTGACCATGCATCTGCCGGTGACTATGTAGCCCACAGCCCCCAGACCCTCACCTGGACTCTGGAAGCCACCATCTGGGCAGCCTGAGCTGTCTATACCGCTGTCTGCTGCTGCACCTGGGGCTGCTGCACCACCATTGGAGCTCGGACCTTGAGGGAGGAAGAGAGAATGTGATTTGGAACCACCTGAGGCAGAGAGCAGAGCCCACCCCCTCCTGTGGGAGCTTAGGAGCATTTCTTGAGATGGGGAATGGGACTTTCATGACTTCACGTGCTGTGATGTCACCTCACTGGCCATTTAGGATCCCATAAGCTCAAATCCAACTCTGGCAAGAAGCAGCACAGCCCTCCCACTGGGATGTCTCCACATATCCCTCAGCACCAGCTATCACCACAAGCAGTGACAGCTTCCAATGCAGAGCTTACAGCCTAGCCTGCCCGTCCTCTGGGCCAAGCATACTGAAGGTCCATAAGAGCCTCACTCAGCCTGATTCCTTGAAGTAAAGCAGGGTCACCGGCCGGCCAGCAGAAGGTAGGGCCTAGTGGCTCCTGTCTGTATTCTCAGCATTTTGGAAGGCCAAGGCCAGCAGATCGCTTGAGCCCAGGAGATCGAGACAAACCTGGGCAACATGGCCAAACCCCATCTCTACAAAATATACAAAAATTTGGCTGGGTGTGGGGATGCACGCCTGTAGCCATAGCTACTTGGGAGGCTGAGGTGGGGGGATCGCTTGAGCAAGGGAGGTCTGATCACATCAGTGCACTCCAGCCTGGACAACAGAGAGAGACCCTGTCTCAAAAAAAAAAGGGGGTGGGGGCAAGCTTGGGCAAAAGGGGCAACTGTGAATACACTGCATGGAGGGGCCTGCAGAGGGACAGGCCTGCACCATCATGCAGGGTGCTCCTCCTTAGACATCTCCAAGCCACCAGGGCAAACTCCACCAGGGCACACCCCACCATGCAGCACACAAGGGTTCCAGTCCGCACGGTCCCAGGGGTCAGTGTGTTGGCTCCCAGGTGACAGATGAGTGACCATATCTGCTCCTCACAACTCTCCTAGACTTCCAGCCTGCCTCTGTGAGGAATCCTGTTCACCCCCACACTTGGCTCAGGCTCCACTCCACTCAATGAATCACAAGTAGAAAAGGCCACAAAAACCAAGTGAGCCAAAGAGTTGTCCAAAAGGCCCCTTGGTACAGCTCCCCTCCATTCTGGTGATAATACTCTGTCCTCTGTGCTAGTGTCACTGACTAGACTGGCTTTGTGCAGAGATACAAAATGAGACTGGGAATAATAGTCTTTTATGTTAATACTCCCCTCAAAAATATAGTAGTGAATTTTGTTCTCCTGAGACTTGGCAGAGTGTAGAGAAAAAAAAGATATTTGCTTAGAATGTAACTCTGAACAGTTGGCAAACCAGCAGACACTGATAGAGCTGGCATATTCTTCCACGTGGTGCCCATCAGTCAAATCGCCCATACCCTGAAAGGCCCCACAGCACTACTGCAATCAGCCACGCTGCTTGGAATGTGACTTGCTGCCCCAGCAGCAGCAGCAGCACCCTGTATGGGGTGTAGATGCAGCTCTTGGAACATGAAACACAAAACACATGCTACCCTGCTGAGCCATACTAGAGGTGGCAGGGCTGGCAAGGGGTGGGGCTGCCAGAAGTCCCAGCACTTGAATAATAGGACATGCTGTCTCTAGCCAGAGCGTAGAAACTGCTGCTGACAGAGCCATGAGCTGCAGGCCACAGGTACTCACAAATTTCAGTGGTGGTTGGGTATACAACATTTGTCCAGGGAGAGCTTGCGCCTGCGACCAAAAGGCTGGGTCTGTGACTGGGGCGGGAGTTGTGATGGTTGGTTCTGAGCAACTGGAGGCTGCTGGGGCTGTGGCGGTGGCTGGTGGTGCTGTGGGTGATGCATCTGCTGCAGCTGCTGGGGCAGGGCCTGGGAGGGCGGAGGCTGTGACTGCTGCATCAGTGGCTGCTGAATTGGCGGCTGGGCCTGCAAAGCCTGCTGCTGTTGCTGGAGCTGCAACTGTGCCATTCGCTGCAGCTGCTGTTGCTGCTGCTGTATCTAGAGACAGAACAAGAAGCACTCAGTTATCACTCATCTACCTCTGGGACACCAGCTCCTCCCTGTACCAGCCTGGGCCCCAGGAAGCACAGGTAGGCAACTGCACAGCCATCAAGAAGGCCTTCCTGGATGGGCGCAGCGGCTCATGCTTGTAATTTCAGTACTTTGGCAGGTGGATCACAAGGTCAGGAGTTTGAGACCAGCCTGACCAACGTGGTGAAACCCTGTCTCTACTAAAAATACAAAAATTAGCCAGACATGGTGGCACGGGCCTGTAATCCCAGCTACTCAGGAGGCTGAGGCAGGAGAGTCGCTTGAACCTCAGAGGTGCAGTTTGAGTGAGCCGAGATTGTGCCACTGCACTCCAGCTTGGGTGACAGAGTAAGAATCCATCTTAAAAAAAAAAAAAAAAAAAAAAAGGCCTTCGTGGGCTGACCTCTCACTCACATGGGGAGGGGCACACCTCCCATAGAAAGGCTCTGGGCCTCCAAGGCCACCAGCTGCCTTCCTGACGCCAAGGAGGCATCAAGTGTGTGCCTGGGCTCTGGCCACTACAGGCTGGCTACCACTCCCCTAGGATGATTCAAAGGAAATATCTAGAAGCTTCAGCAAAAGGTGACAATTAATAGCAGCTCCATGGAAGCTAGGATAAAAGCTGGGGCAAAATGCAGACTTCTGAAGCCTCTGCAATGGTGCTTGCTTTGCCCCTAAAGGTCAGCAGTATGAGCCTCATGGTGACGGTCAAGGTCTGCTTGTCAGGATGAGAAGGAAAAGTGTGGCTGCAGATGCACTGTCAGCTCTGGGACAGGAGCCCCAAGATCTAGAGAAGCCCAGCAAGCTGAGGCCTGAAGGGTTGGAGGGTTGTGGGGGCCCCTTGAGGCTTTCCTTTCCCAACCAAGACCTGCTGTGAGGACGGATGTTTAACACATCTAGACTCTCACTGGAAACCATGGGAAGCTGAACAGCTTCTGAGAAGCAGTGTTGCCAACATGACATCACCATTACCCCATGGAACACCCGCTGGAGGTCAACTAACACTGAGCCCAGACCCCAAGACAGAGAGGGAAACAGGAGGCGCATGTGTCCTCAGCCAAAATGGCCTACACTGGCTCAAGCAGTCCCAAACCTCAGAGTGTTTGTCTCCCTTCTTGCTTCAGCTCATTCTTGTCTGAATCCCTTCCAGCCCCTGAAGCACACAGGAGGCCCACAGCCAGATGCCCGAAGCCGGAATGGAAAGGATCGATCGCAGAACCTTCTTAGTGAGTCAGGACCTGTTTCTCCTGCCTGTTCCAGACTTTTCAAGAAGCCAATGAAAAAGAGCAGGCACACATGTGTCAAGAGGACCCTCAGCTGGCTCTGGGCACTGCACCCAGCACCATGGCTGATGCCAGCCTAGGCCTCACACTGCAGGGGGGAGGCCAAGAGCAGGAACAGGAGACTTGGTACCTGTTGGTGATTTTGATGATGTAATTTAATTACATGCTGCTGCTGCTGGAGCTGCTGCTGCTGCTGCACTGCTGCTTGGAACTGCTGCTGCATGGCACTCTGCTGAGCCTGGAACTGCTGCTGCTGCTGCTGCTGCTGCTGGCCACCTGCTGGAGCTGCAGCTGGGCTGAGAAAAGACCAGAGTCGCCAGTCAGTCCACGCAGCAGAACCTCCGCCACAGGGCTGCACAGCACCCACAAGGGGACAAAACAGCCAGCAAAGGCCCCACTGCCATGGCTGCCGCTGAAATCTCAATGTTCCACTTACCACAGACAGAAAGAGAAAATACGAAGTAGCATTTGTATTGATTTTAGAATTTCCTATCTGTGTTAATCTATAATAACCAAAGAGAAAAGAAAAGGGACAATTAAGTCTTTTGGATAGATAAGAAGCCTAGACTCTGGCAACCAGTAATCTCTCTGTCTCTATGGATTGGCCACTTCTGGACTGTTTGTATAAATGGCATCGGACATGTGCTCTTTTGTGACTAGTTTCTTTAGCATAACATTTATTAAGTTCACCCATGTTGTGGTATGTATCAACTTTTCTGTTATTTTTATCACCAAATAATATTCTACTACATCAATTTTCCAGGTTTTTTATTTACCCATTCATCAGCTGATGAACATTTGGGCTGTTTCTACTTTGTGGCTATTGTGAAAACTACTCATGTGAACAGTCAATTACAAGATTTTCTGGGGTGAGGTTTCTTTTGGGGTGAACACAAAAAATTTTCTAAAATTATGATGGCTGCACAACTCTGAATTACACTAAAACCTACCAAGTGGAGCACTTCAGATGGGTGAACTGTATGCTAATGAGAATTATGTCTCAATAAAGCTGTATCAAATACAAAAACATCCTTTGTATACTTTGCCCAGTTTCCTCTAATGATAACATTCTACAAAATCACAAGGTATCATAACCACTATGTATGCTCACTTGTGTGGGTGTGTGTACTAAGTTCTAGACAATTTTACCACCTGGGTGGGTTCGGTCACCACCACAGTCAGTACACTGCACAGCCCCACACCGCAAGGATCCCTTGTGTTGCCACCTTTCTCAGGAACCCTGACCCACACTCTCGAAACCAGCATAGCAGCCTTCATTTCTAAAATTTTGTCATTTCAAAATTATATATATTTCAAAAATGGAACCATACAGTATGCAACTTCTTTTTGGGATTGGCTTTTTACATTCACCATACAGGCTGTAGTTCTAGCAATAGTTCCTTCCTTGTATTGCCAGGGTATTCCATGGTACAAGCACCTCACAGCGTGTTTAACCATTCAAGTTGAAGGACATCTGGGTAAATGCAGATTTGCACTACTACAAATAAAGCTGCTGTGAAAATTTGTGCATGGGTTTGTTTGGGGTTTTGTTTGTTTTTTGGTGTTTTTGGTTTTTTTTTTAGATGAAGTTTCGCTCTTGTTGCCCAGCATGCAGTGCAACGGCACGATCTCGGCTCACCACAACCTCCACCTCCCGGGTTCAAGCGATTCTCCTGCCTCAGCCTCCTGAGTAGCTGGGAATACAGAGCATGCCACCACCCATGCCTGGCTAATTTAACATTTTTAGTAGAGACAGGGTTTCTCCATGTTGGTCACGCTGGTCTCGAACCCCTGACCTCAGGTGATCCGCCCACCTCTGCCTCCCAAAGTGCTGGGATTACAGGCGTGAGCCACCACGCCCAGCCTTGTGCATGGGTTTTTATGCAAGGTTTTCATTTCTCTAGGAAAAATACCCAAGAGTGTAACTGCCAAGTTGCATATTTCATTTTGGAAGAAGGTAAAATCACTTTACATTCTTACCAGCAATGTATGAGTGATTCAGTTTCTCTGTCACCAACATTTGAAGCTAACACTATTCATCTTAGCAATTCTGATGGGTGTAAGTTTTTTTTTGTTTTGTTTTGTTTTGAGATGGGGTCTCACTCTGTTACCCAGGCTGGACTACAGTGGTACCATCATGGCTCACTGCATCCTTGACCTCCTGGGCTGGAGTGACCCTCCTCCCTCAGCCTCATAAGTAATCATAATAAATGTGAGTGGAGTAAACTTTTATTTGTCTTTCCTTTTTTCTAAGCTTCCTTGTGTTTATTGCATTTTTGTTGGATGACTGGATTCAACTCTGTATTAGCTGGATCTCTGCATTGTATTTTTCCTATTGATTTTAAATTTTATGAATTATTTCCATTGTTTTAGCAATAATTTTTCAATTTTATCATGCATATTTAAAGTATAAACATTATCAATATTTTAGCATTTCCCAAATTTACTACTTTCTAAAGTAGGTTTTACATGTACACAACAGACCCGATATTCATACTATATCTCCCTGCTGACTTCCATTTATTTCATTTTTTGTTGCTGTTACTCTTCACAGCAGACATTCTATTAAGAGTCTGGATAGATGTGAGGTTAGGAATACAGCCTCCGAGCTAGGCTTCCTGAACTCAAAACCTCAACTCTGTCACTGCTCATTGCCTGTTTTCCCTGTTAGAAAAGACAATAATAGTATCTACTCCACACACTGAACTAAGAATTAAGTAATCTATTATGTAAGTAAAACACTCAAAATAGTGCTTGGGGTTGGGTGCAGTGGCTCATGCCTGTAATCCCAGCACTTTAAAGAGCTGAGGTAGTGGATCGCCTGCGCTCAGAAATTTGAGACCAGCCTGGGCAACAAGAGGAGACCCTAGCTCTATTAATAATAATAATAATAGTAAAAGAAATAAAAATAGTGCTTGGAATGTGACAAGTCTGATGGGAGGTTAGCTTGATCATTATTATTTTACAGAGGTAAATTTTTATTTACACCAGAGATTTTCAACCTTTTCACTATTGATATTTGACCCAGATGATTCTATGTTGTGGGGGGCTGACCTGTATTTGCAAGATGGTTAGCAGTCTCTCTGGCCTCCACCCATTACGCACCAGCAGCAACCCCACAGCAGTGACATCCCAAAATGTCTCCAGACATTGTCAAATATCCCTGTGGTGCAACATCATCCTGGGTGAGAATCACTGGTTTAGATTTACACACATTTACTATCACCTGTGCTCAACATTTCTTTTCCCATTTTATACCTTGTATCACCTGAGGGAAGAGAGGCCAAACAAAAGAATGTATCTAGGAGTGCAAAAGGCTTATTGGAAAAAGGTGAAATAAAAGGATATATCCTTTAGAAAATATTTTAGTGAAGGTCTCTAAGACTAGGTTAT